>JBBBDQ010000708.1:2135000-2172500 GCA_037127315.1 Ascarosepion bandense
GCAAAAGTTGTTACACGAATTAGGCTCATGCACGTTTTCGGTGGGAATGTCCGTATGTGTCGGTTGGCGTCTCGAGGTCGGTAAGTTGACGCAAAACGGTGGTACGCTTCATGCTTTTACTACTGTGCGCGTAGTTTCTCTCTTCTTTCTCTATTTTTTTCTCTTTTTTTTTTCCTTCTTCACTTACCTGACCTCGCAGTTTCTGTTAACTTTCGCTAACATTTCGTCATTCGTCTCGTTCCCACTGTCCACGCCGCAGCGCACTGCCGTCTTTGCCGCTTTCGTCACCGTCGCCGCCGCCTTCGTCGTCCGTCGTGTTTTGTGCGCGCAGGCAAGGTGTCGTCGTTCGTTCGATCTATCGCCCTTGTCTGTTCCACTCTGCTCGTCGATGTCGTAGTGGTGGTCGTCGTTCGTCGTCGTTTTCGACCGAGTCGGCTTCCTTCGGAGCAGAACGAACGTCCGCACACACAGTTTTCCCTGGGGTTACTCGCGACATTTCAGGGAACAGTTGTCGGAGACTATCCTCCCGGAAAAAAAAACCCGTTTGGCTCCTTTCCTCGCCGCCTCTGTCTTGCTTTAGATCTCCCCTTTACCGGTCTACACGGAGAGGGCAATCGTCAATCGGCATGCAGAGGTGAGGACAGTGCTGCCAGCCGCCGGGAATCTTTGCCTGCCGTCGCTCTGCTTAGCGAAGGAACCGGCAACCCCACTTACCGTCCTACGGTTGATGGCCCGAATTCGGATGCTCGCAAATTTCATCCGTAAACGCAGTGGCCCGGTCCCTTGCATCAGCAGCCGCCGCCCAACACTGCAACAGTCTCGTCGAGTTGCGTGGTGCGTGGTCCGTAACACAGCTGGCAATAGAACGGAATACTCAACCATAGCCGGAGAGAAAAGAAATGCATTCATACCTTTTCAAAGGTATTTACGCATAAGTGAATACAACGAATTTAACATGAATTCGAACTCGGCTCTCCGATTTCTCATTCCGAGTCGATTTCCTATTGCCTCACAAATGACATAATAGTTCAATATTACTGACTCGTTATTATTTTATGTCTAATGGTAAATTGTTGCATAATATATAATCTAATTATTATCTAAACTTATTTATAAATGGAACTTTGTGTGTCTGTGTGTGTGTGTGCGTCCGTTACCTATAGACTCCGAAACGGTTAAACCGATTTTCTTGAAAATTTACACAGTTGTACTATAAGCGTCTGCAAGTATTCTTAGCTAGGTTTTGTGTCGAGGTACCCCCGATAAATATCGATAATCGAAAAAATTGAGTTATAGAAGGAGTGGTCCGATTTTAGTCAAAGACATAAGAAACGATATTCAGAATTTTCAAGGTTGCAGTTCTTACAATAGCGCAGAAAATCGATAATATATATATATATATATATATATATATATATATATATATATATATATAAGGCAAAATGTTTGTGTGTATGTCTGTTTATCTGCCTGTATGTCTATTTTTTCAGCCCTTTTATTTTAGTTTTTGCTTCGGGTTTGGCTCTAAGTAGGTATAATTATAGTTCTTAGTCTCAACCATGATACCATTTACTCAGAGGACTTATTTAGCCTTCAAAATTCAGTTTACGACGAAAAAAACTTATTTGATATCGAGAGCAGGAAATCAAAATTTGACTTACATCCATTCATTTTTCTTTCAGTCTACGGTTTCGCTTTAACTGGAAACAACTATTGCTTTTTAGTTTTTCGTGCCAACGTCCAAAGAGTCTGAGCTCCAGAACCATGGATTAGTTTTAAATCTCTCATTACACCCGAGCAATGCCTGGTTTAATATATAATGTTATTACAAATCATTATCTGGTTTATGATTGTAGCAATTAGCATGGTTTCACGAAAAGGAAGAGAACAGTGATTTTGCCTTTTGTATTTGACAGTAAAAATCAACCATCTTAAGTAATCCATACATCCGGCATTTTACCACCAATGATTTTGCGATACAAGTTTTACTATTTAACTCATAGCTGGGGGAGAAGAGTTGGATTCATACCTTTCCAAAAAGTATCTGTGCGTAAGTCAACATAACAAACCCATCAGGAATTGGAACTCGGTCCTCCTGTTTTCAATTCCGAACTGCCTTCCACTACCCAACCGCGCATCCATGCTTACATCATCTGGTATTCCCAAGCGGTCACCCGCCTAACTGCTGATCAGGCTCGATGTTTCTTAATCGATTTTCGTACGGGAAATGGTGTTTCAACATGATAAAGCCGTAAGCATTTACCGGTATATTTTATATTATTTACGAAATCCATTACGAAATGAATTAAATCCGACATATTTTTAAGTTATTTGTTTAAACATTAACTTTAATGGATACTCATATTTAATTAAAATACTTTGATCACATTATCCATCACCTTTTTTTTTTTTTTGGTCACTCGATAATACTGACATTATCACTTGCTGTAACTGTAATTAGAAGTTTTATCATTGCTATTATTTTCAGCGATAATGTTAAAGATAGTCCTTGAAGAATACGTCATGGCCTTGTGCCGTTACAAACTGAAGTACATCCACAGTTCGGACAATTTACAGAATAAGGGATTTCAGAACTCTAACCGTATTTTTCTGGAGCACAAACTTTTCTACTATTGGCACGGACAAATACCAGACGAATTTGTCATTAACAATACAATCTACACGAGCAAACAGTTTTTCTTCAACCCCGAGATCTTATTGAAACACGGCATGACAAGTTTTATTGAATCTTTGGTCAAACAACCAGCAGGAAGGGTAAGTCACTTAAATTAATCATAGAAGGTACATTTCACAAGCCATCTTGTATTTTTATGTCCTGTATCCCGTCAGGACTTAGGCGTTCAAGGCTCTCCACAACTTCTTGTAATTTGTAGCCCTTAGTCTCCTCCTAAACTCTGTTTTGTCACCCATTTACACAAGCTCTTTACACTTTCCTGTTCCTCTTGCCTTCAATATTTTTTTAATCGTTTCACCCCGAGCAAGGCATTCTACTGCCACTATTGCGCAGGGCGTTACAGGGGGCGGGGAAGTGATGAGAAAGAATGGTTAGATATAGGAAATGTCAGAAGGAGGGTGATATACGGGTAAGGATACCGAGAATGAGGGTTGGTTAGATGGTGAGAGTGTTTGAGAGAATAGATGCAAGTTAGTGTGTTAGGAGGTGTCTACCAGAGAGTGTCGAATTTTTCAAGCCCTCTTTCCTCATTAAGTCTCCTAAAAGTTCCAGCTTTCTGATAAAAGTATAATTACCCTTTTTGTCTCCATTTTCTCTAAGACTTTGGCGTTGTCAATTGTATTCTTAATATCCTTCTACATAGGGCGGGGGTTAGCGGGGTCAGAGGGTTCGCCAGTATTTTTATATATAGGAGCCACGGAGGAGGATTTCCAGCAGGCAGGAAAACAAGAAGCAGTGAGGCTTCTTGTAGTTATAGTTGTAGTTGTAGTTATAGAGTTTAGATAGAACAGAGGAGAGTTCAGGAGCACATTTCTTTGAGACAATGATCGGTATTCCGTCGCCACCGCTCGCTTTATGTGTGGGGGGTCAAGCTTTGAAATTATTTCGGAGACTACCTAGGGAGTAATGAGTATGTCAGTCAGTTTGGCCTGGGTTCGGGATGGGAAGTCGAGTACAGATACTCCAGACGAGTCCAGTGTCGAGTTGATGGAGAATCTGCGAGCGAAGCACTCAGCCTTGTCTGTTGAAGAGGTGAGGACCTTAAATTCGTTGATTAGAGAGGGATTGAGGGCTTGCTGCTCTTCAGCGCGCTTTTACAGAGCCTCCAGTAGTTTTTGGAGCCGAACTTACGGCATGCTATGCACTGCTTGATTCTGGCTGCAAACATCAGCTTAGCTCCTTTAAGTATCTTCATGCACTCATTGCGAGCCGAGGCAAAAAGGCGCCTGTTATGGTCCGACACGTGACTCCGGTAAAGCCGAAAGAAGTGATTTCGGTGGGCGATGGCAGCCGAGCAGGCAGGAGAGAACCCAGGGGGGTAAACTGCATTTCTATCACCTCGAGTTTCTTTTTTATCTGTGCAGAGATTGTCCAGCATTTACTGCCATATAGGCGGACTGATATTACACGACAGTTCAGTATTTTCTCTTTGTTTCAATTGATGTTTTTTTTCTTTAAGCGCCCTCGGTATGACCATAAACTATATCCGACAGCAAGGCCACTGACCAGGAGGTTTTGTGGAGCGTGGAACAATTGCTGTTATTCTAGGACCACAATGACCCGGCGTGGTAGAACCTGTTAGGGTCCCAGCTCTCGGCAAATAGCGAACCCCTCAAATTAAAACTGGAACATTATGAAGCTACAAAAATGCATTTTATAGCAAAAATAGCAGCAATATAATTTCTTTGTGAATAAATTATCAGCAATACTTTTGTAAAAAAAAAAAAATTACCATTAATCTATTTTTTTGTATTTAATTGTGAAAGCTGAATGACTCATAAGGAGTTGATTTGCCATTAAACAAATCAATCAACCATTTCTACTACTAGCGCTAGGGATATAAAACCGGTTGTGATAATAACAAGAAAGATGCAGATGCTCGTCAAAATGTGTTTAATAATGAAAATGCTTTATTCCAGTTCTTAGAAAACTTTTCTAGAGATTATCTTCAACAGACTAGCGCAGGCTTGCAAAAAATGTGCCCTGCGAGATTACCCAATGTGCCCTGCGAGATTACCCAGTGTAGCCCGCGAGATTATCCGTGGAACTCGTAAGATTAGCCACTGTGACTCGCAACATTACCCACTGTGTTGACGAATAGATTTCCCAGTGTGGCCTTCAAGATTACCCAGTGTGGACCATGAGATTACCCAGTGTCGCTCACGAGATTGCCAAATATTGACCGGGAGATTCCCGAGTGTAGCCTTCAAGACTACCCAGTGTGGCCCTCGAGATTCCCTAGTGTGGCTCGCGAGATTACTCAGTAGGGCTCGGGAAGGGCTTTTGAAAATAGTAAATTTTTCTGTTCATCAGAAGAAATTCCTCGACTAATCGCACATGTTAAATGCAACTGTGTGGAAGTCTGACTTTATTCAATAAAAGTTTTACTCCTGAAAAATGTAAACCAAACTAAATAATTTCTTTGCTTAAATTTTAGAAGGCATCTTTCGCTATCGAAATGCACCTTCAGATGTCGGTGAGGTACATGTTCGTTGTGGTGCAGTGGATATCGGCTCAGAACTAGAAATCGGGGAGCCGAGTTCAAATTTCAGTTGAATTCACTGCATTCACTTACGCACAAATACCCTTGGGAAAGGTATTAATCCGTCTTTTCCTCCAGTTATGGGTTAAATAACAGGACAGATTGGGTTCTATAGCCTTGGTTGGCAACCAGTCTACCGCGGAAAGCAGTGGCAACCTACTGCGAGATAATCTTCTGCCCAATCAGTCATATCTAGAAAAAGACATGATCGCCCACGTGTGTATCACGTATGGCACCTAACTGACTTGACTGACATTTCATTCTCTTTTGAAATACTTCCTAGATATTGTTATATTGATTTTGGCGTCTCTAAATTGTAATGTGAATTATTTCTTATAAGTATACATCAGTTAGTTATTAAATTAATAATATATGATAAAAAAATACAATGCTACTAATCTTACTCCTCTTTATCAACTGATATATTACGTAAAACCAACATTATATATAAGTTCAAATGTCCATTGGGAGAATGTATTTCCGTCAACAAAAATAAACAAAAAGCAAATATATATGTTGAATTTACACCAGCTACATAAACAAGATGCCTTACGTTACACATGACTGACCATTTGTTTATTTTGAGACATCTACAACAATATTTCAGTCGACATTCATAATTAAAAAAAAATAGTGATTAACGACACAACTATCTAAACCAAGAAAACAACAAATGCAAACTACAGATCCTCGAGGCAATATTCATTAAAATACAATAGAACCAGATACGCATACTATAGTAATGTTCTAAAATGTTTATAGAAAGAACAAAGCTAGAAAAAGGCGTAAGACAAGGATGTGTCTTTTCACCGGATTTGTTCAACCTATACAGCGAGAATATTTTGAGGACCCTAGATGACACACCAGGATTTGTTATTGGAGGCCACAACCTGAACAACATAAGGTATGCGGACGATACAGTGCTGATTGCGGACACGGAAAGGAAACTACAAGACCTCATACAGAAAGTAGCAGTGGAGAGTGACAAGAAAGGACTACAAATAAACTTTAAGAAAACTGAGTGCATGGTCATCAGCAAAAGATACAACCCAAAATGCCAAATACAGGTAGGGGATAACAGAATCAAACAAGTCCAAGAATTTAAGTACCTAGGAAGTGTTCTAACAGGAGATGGAAAGTGCGACACGGAGATCCGAAGGCGAATTGGCATGGCAAAGGACGCGTTCCAGAAGATGAGCAAAATACTAACACACAGGAAGATCTCAATAGAAACGAAGAAAAGAATGCTAGACTGCTACGTGGTGTCAGTTCTTTAATACAGCAGTGAATGCTGGACAATATCATCGAAAATGACAAAACTGGAAGCGGCCGAAATGTGGTTCTACAGAAGGATGCTACGGATATCGTGGACTGAGCATACAAGCAACGACGAAGTGTTAGAAAGAATGGCAACAAAAAGGAAATTGATGCTGAGCATCAGGAAGAGACAACTAAAGTTCCTGGGACATGCAATGAGGAAGGAGAGCCTGGAGAACCTGATACTGACTGGACAGATAGAAGGAAGGAGAGAGAGAGGAAGGCAGCGGATAACATATTTTCAGGGTCTGATCAGGTGGATGACGGAACGGGGGTTGCCAGGAGCAACAGGAACAAACATACTAAGAGCCACAAGGGATAGGGAGACGTAGAGATCCATGATCGCCTACGTCCTGAAGGGACAGGGCACATAGAAGAAGAAGAAGAAGAAGAAGAAGAAGAAGAAGAAGAAGAAGAAGAAGTGTTTTCATGCTTTAATACATGCATAACCATGACATTACAACATAAAAATAATTTCATAATGGATAATTTTAACGTTCTAATGAAGTGTTACATTTGAAGCAAAAACAAAAAGTTACAGTAACTTTTAGCAACACAGTTTTGAGGTTATTCTTTGTTACCACAACTTACATTACAGATAAGAATGTCGGAGACAGAAAGTAATTAGGAACATCAGCAAATGAATAATACGCCTCCTTGGTCTCACACTTTCAGCGGACCTCAAGTGGAATGACTATATCGAATCCATTGCTAAATCCGCTGCTATGAAAGTCGGTTCTCTGTGCAGAGCCCGGAATTTTTTTCCGTCTGAATCTATCCTGCACATATATAAATCTACCATCCGCCCGTGTTTTGAATACTGCTGCCACATCTAATCGGGTGCCCCTGCTATTCTTCTCTGGCTTCTCGACAAGGTACAGCGGAGGGTCTGTAATGTGATCGATACCGACTTGGCAGCCCAGCTGCAGCCTCTCTCTCACCGGTGCGACGTGGCTTCCTTGTGACTCTTCTATAAATACTTTCACGGCTTCTGCTCCGATGAACTTAGATCACTGGTGCCCCGTAGGTACGAATTTGCACGAGATACTAGATTAGCAACTAGATCCCACCCTTTTACAGTTAAACCGATAAAATGCAACCACAACTTCTACGCTAACAATTTCTTTTCTCGCACTTCCCGCCTGTGGAATTCCCTTCCACATGACTGCTTCCCTAACGGCTACAATCTCCAGGATTTAAAATGTAAGGTCAATAGACACCTCATAACAGACTAACTCGCTTCCATTCTTTCAAATACTCTTCCCACCCACCCAACTATCTATCACCCCACTTCTGACATTTCCTATATCTAACCACTCTTTCTCTTTACCTTCCCGTATGTAGCCCAATGCGCAATAGTGGCAGTGGAATGCCTTGCTTGGGGTGAAATGATTAAAAAAATAATATTATAAAAAAATTCTATAGTATTATAATGTGGATATAAAGTGGGGGATCAATTCTACATTACAATCAATATATAAACTGATCCCTCACTTTATGGCCACAACCATCCTTCTCTTACCCACTTCCTGACGTCCTCTATATAACCTGTCACTCTTTCTCATCACTTTCCCCTATGTAACTCCCTGCGCAATAGTGGCAGTGGAATGCCTTGCTTGGGGTGAAATGATTAAAAAAAAAACTGTAAGTGTTACAGCGCATTTCTTACGTCTTTCAATTATAATACACGAAAGATTATCCGTGAGTACGAACAGAATTTATTAAAAATAAGCAGACATAATATTTACAATTTATCTAATCTGACATAGATATATTTCAACTAAATAAAAAAATAATTACACAGTGAAGATGTTGACATTCCACAGAACTTCAAATTAAATATTAGAAAGGAAACCCCCATCAATATTGGAAAAAGCAATAACAGCTACTGGACTTGTGAAACCTATTTTCCTGAATAAATGTTTTAAAAGAAAAAAGAAAAAAGAAAGATTTTATAAATTTCAACCGAAAGAGAAAATAATGACATAATCAAGATGTTGACATTCCACACAACTTCAAATAAAAGGTCAGGAAGGAAATTCCCATCAATCCTGGAAAGAGCAATAACAACTTCTGAACTACTGAACCTATTTTTCTGAGAAATTGTTACAAAGAAAGATTTTATAAATTTCAGCTAAATATGGTATTCGCTATTTAAACAATAAATGTAGAATATTTCTTCATAAAGAAACGGCTAAAATATCATCAGCATTAAATTGAATTCTTCTTTCATGTACCATGTCTCTTCAGGGCTAGGCGATCACGGTTCTCCACAACTTTCCTTCCTCGTAGCTATGCTATTCATTCACACAATCTCATTATGTATATTACACGCCGTTTGTTTCTACCCCATCCTCCGTTCAGTAAGTCCTATGTGTGTTAAAGTTTCCTCGCCTTCTTTCCTTATAATGTGTTCCAGAAATGTTAACTCTCCTTTTCTTGTGCTCCTTATTCTCGGGATACATGTTCATCATTTGCTTTGAACATATTAATGTAATATTCTGTCCAGAAAGTAGACAACCGTGGTTCTCCATAACTTCCTCCCTCTGAAGTAACGATTGACACATTGTCATCCGTTCTCTCTCTCTCTCTCTCTCTCTCTCTCTCTCTCTCTCTCTCCATTCATACAAACTCTTTAAATCGGTTACTCACTAATTCCCTTTGCCTTTCTGAATTCTGCATGTCTTCTTGTGTTTTTCTAAGTCCACTTTCATTATCCTGTATCAACTGCCCTTTTACATAAATGAATAATGATTACTTGGTTGATTTTGTTTAACCGCATATCAACCTCTGTGGGTTATATAATGCCGAATTCTAAATAATCCGACACACAATTCCATACTTTCAAGTACAGATTCCTTGTACCTAATTCGATATTCTCAGAGTAAATGTATCTTTTTTCTTTGTTATTATTATTACGGAGAATCTATAAAGTGGTAGATCCCGACTTGGCAGCTCAGATACAGTCACTTTCTCACCGGCACAATGTGGCTTCCCTGTGTATCTTCTACAAATACTTTCACGGCTTCTACTCCGATGAACTTAGCTCAGTGGTGACCCCTAGGTATGAATTTACTCGAGCCACAAAATTAGCAACTAGGTCCCACCCTTTTACTGTGAAACCAATAAATTGTAAACGCAAATTCTACTCCAACAGCTTCTTTTCTCGCACTTTCCGCCTGTCGAATTTCCTTCCATTTACTTGCTTCCCCGACAGCTACAATCTCCAAGAATTTAAATGTAAAGTCAATAGTCATCTTCCATTTCACCAACTAGCATCCTCTCTCTCATGCTCCTTTCAATATAATCGCTCTTAGCGTCAAACACGGCCCTCAAACATTTCAGAATCTTTTGCAACTCTTCTGGAGGGCCTTCTTGTTTAAGTTGATGAATGCTGCTTTCAGTTTATTTTTAGGGTTACAAGGAGTTTTGTTGGTCTCTCTTTCTTAACTCCGCTTTACACATCATTTCAGAATCTCTTGCAACTCTTCTGGACGGCCTCCTTGTTTAAATTGGTGAATGCTGCTTTCAGTTTATTTTTAGGGTTACAAGAGTTTTGTTGGTCTCTCTTTCTTAACTTCGCTTTACAGATCATTATCGCAGAAAGCAATGGCAACATACAGCGGGATAATCTTCTGCCCAGTTAGTCATGTCTCGAAGAGACATGATCGCCCAAAGCGTGTATCACGTATGGCACTTAACTATTTTATATCTTAACATTATAATTTTACATTTTTCTGGATGCTTTACTATTTCTTTGTACTTTATTCTAGGTTGGACACCATAATCACGGACCAGGCACTATATATATTGCTATGCAAGGGATTCTTCAAGGCCGGCAATTGCGTCTACAGTCTTATAATAATTACTGTCGATATTTTGGCATTAAAGCACCGAAGACGTTTTTAGAGCTGACAGGTAAGCGTTGCTTTCATCTAAAGAATTTAAACAAGAATAAAGAAGAATTAAATTTTTTTATAACATAGAACATATAGAATGTTTTATAGCAATGATCACCCAGTACAAGAGCCACTCAAGTTAGTGGCTTGCTGTTGTATGAGCTTAAGAAATGTCAAGTTATGTTTCATGGGGTTATGCAAGAAAGATAACTTTTAACTCTTGGCTTGAAGAGGTCAAGATTACAGTGATTGGGAAAATATTTTGACGTGAGTCTGTTTTACACAAGAGCATGTCTTGGGAAGAAACTGTTCGATTGGAACTTTAAGTTACCGGTGCCCCCCGCCCCCACAAGAATTTACTCATGCAACCAAACTGGCAACACGGTCCCACTTATTTACAGTTAGATCAACCAAATGCAACCGACAATTCTACTCCATTAGCTTCTTTTCTCACACTTTCCGCCTGTGGAACTCTCTTCCATATTCTTTCTTTTCCTGGTTACAACCTCCAGAAATTTAAATGCAATGTCAATACCCATCTCTTATCCACTTGACTCCAGTTCTTTCTACCTCAACCTGTATATATTTTCCTTTCTTTCTACCTTCGCAACTGTCATCACACCAGTATTGCCATTTTTCTCTTGCCCTTTCTCTGACACCCCCTGTAACTGGTCCGTCCTTCTCTTAACTCTACTCCTGTCTAAACTCTTACACTTATATAGCCCCCTGCGCATCAGTGGCGGTACCGCCTTGCTTGGGGTGAAACGATTACAAAAAAACGAAAATTTAATTATCCGTGTATCTATCAGTTGGTTGTTCCCAGTCGCAAAGGTCAGGCCTGGTTAGACCAAAGAATGTAGCTCGTCAGAACATTTGCCATGGAAATAGCGACAGATTAGCGAGGCGCTCGCAACGTTTCGACTCTGGAGAAAAGGGTGATAGAGTGGAAAATAATTCATCATTACTCACAAGGACGAGTAGATACTTTTGAACTCTGTCGAGACAAGCAAGTGTGGACTGGGTAGCACCAGTCTAGATATGGCAACAGCAGTTCATTTGGTGGCTGATCTGGTTCTTGTAAAGATAGCAAGGGAGTCAGATACCAGCTAGTGTGGTACAATGAACTGATTATTTTCCAGCAAATTTAACAAGAGATCAGCTACATGAATTCGACTTGAGATCCGGAGAGAACTTACGTCCCTTGCTACTGATAATTCAATGGATATCTGTTTCTTCTCCCCAAAACTATGGGTTTAATACTCGAGTAATTCTAGCTTTAGGTGTCAACCAGCCAAAGAAAAGAAAAAATCTTAATTCGAAACCGTAGAGAAGGCAACAGAAAATCACTGCACTATCTTTCTTATGAATGCATGTTAATTCATAGATAGTAAAGAACAGGAAGCTGTGGAGAGTCATTACCGCTTACTTCTAAAAGTGGTATGGCATTAAAGATATACAGAAAGTGAACAAAAGTTAAGAAATATATTAGACTAGGATTTATGGCGTTATATGTGGACTCATAGATTCGGAACTATGTCGATAGCAGACAAGGAGATGATTGGAAGAATTCTTAAACAGAGAAATAAAAGGAAATCAAGAAGAAAGGACACACTATCAACTGAAAAAAAAAAAACAGAATAAAAGTAACAACCCAAAGTATGACTTGCATACTGGAAATATCAAACTCGATTTTAAGTAACTGACCAATTGACAATGTGACACAGAAATGTGAAGGAATGTAGGAATTGTGAAAGATGTCTTCAATAAACTAAGTAAATATCACGAGATCGGAAATTTATTTTTTAGCAAAAAAAGATAAAAGTATTGAACTTCTATATAATACTTAATATCATATATGGGAGCGAATGCAGGAGGATTTAGTCACAGATTAAGAAGAGATTTGTATTAGGGGAGTCGTTGAAAATACCATAATCAGAGCATGAGATTAACGAGTAAGGTCGAATAATTAATAGCTACCAGAAACTGATGTCTTAATATTAAATCCTTTCTCTTTAAACAAGGCAACAAAATCGCTAAGACGCAGTGTGTAACTGAGAGTGAAAGAGAAAAATATTATTAAGTAGTGAGAACAATAAAAAAAAAAAATTAAGACAGTAACAGCCATAAAGAATGAACGTCTTAAATTCCTGGGGTGAATAACAAAAAAGGGGAGGTTAGAGAATAAAACACTCACAGAGCAAACTTCTTTTTTTAATCATATCACCCCGAGCAAGACAGTAACGCCACTGATGCGCAGGGGGCTACGTGAGAGTGAAAAGAGTGGAAAAGAGAAAGCCGGAAACCACATCCTAAACAGGGAACAAGGGATGAGCCCCTTCACCTGTTCAATAGACGAGGGTGGAGTGTGAACCGGGCGATAGTTTAGTCTATCTACTCCAATTGAAAAAAAAGAATAAAAGAGTAAAAAGATTGGAAAAGAGAAATCCGGAAACCACATCTTAAACAGGAAACAAGGGATGAGCCTCTTCACCTGTTCAATAGACGTGGGTGGAGTGTGAACCGGGTGATAGTTTGGCGGGGGGATACATAAGAGTAAAAAGATTAAGTAGAAAAGAGTGAAGAGGAAGACGAACCAGTTAGAAAGGAGCAAGAGAAGGATGGGAATACAGGTGTGAAGACAGTTGCAAAGGTGGAGAGAAAGGAAAGGATATACGGGGTGGTGAAAGAACTAGAGTCAAGTGGTTAATAGATGAGTATTGACATTGCATTTAAATTACTGGAGGTTGTAGCCGTCAGGAAAGCAAGAATATGGAAGCGAGTTCCACAGGCGGAAAGTGCGAGTGAAGAAACTGAAGGAGTAGAATTGTCGTCTGCATTTGGTTGATCTAACTGTGAATGGGTGGGACCCAGTTTCCAATCTGATTGCACGAGTAAACACCTGTTGCAGAGGCACCAGTGACTTAAGTTCTTTGGGGCAGAAGCCATGAAAGTATTTATAGAACAGACAAAGGGAGGCCACATCTCGTCGGTGGGTAAGTGGCTGTAGTCGAGCCGCCAAGTCGGTACCTATCATACTGCTGATTCTCCTTTGGAGCCTGTCGAGAACACTGAGATGAACAGTGAATTTCAATATAATCGATCCTGATTCAGCATCTCGCCTTCAGTCACTTTCTCACCGACGTGATGTGGCTTCCCTCTGTCTTTTCTTCAAGTATTTTCATGGCAATTGCTCTGACGAACTTTTTTCCTTGGTTCCCCGACCACATGTATTTTCTCTTACTACTGGATTGTCATCAAGGTACAGCCCTTTTACCGTCGAAAGAGTCAAATGTAACTGCCTCTTCTACTCTAACAGATTCTTTTTCTCGCACTTCTCTTTTTGATGTAATGAATAGGTAATGAATATTTATACACCTTGGTTCCCCCTCACTGGAATGTGATTGGCTGGTGTCATCCATAAATATTGAGTAAGGCGAGGAAGTCTAGAGATATTTAACTGGAGATCTACAACTAGAGGTCTACAAGTCTTCGACTAGAGATCTACAGCTACTGACTACGCCTACGTATCAGGATACTGCATACGACGAGTACCGTCCATTATGTCTACCTACTAGAGGACAAGAACTATCTTTAATGAGGCATATCGACAGAAAATAATTTAATTAAAGTAATTTTATTTGATTTACTCAACAAATGCTTTAACAAGAAAAAATACTTGTTAGAAAATAAATTTAATATTTAGTATAAAAGCCTTTTGCTTTGATCACAGCCTTCATTCTGTCAGGCATTGACATCGCAAGCTTCTTCAATGTATCAAATGGTATCTCCTGCCAAGCAGCTTGTATTTGTTCCCAAAATGTATTTTTCGAAGTAACATTACATTTATCAATTCGAGAGGGGAGAATAAGAAAAAAAGTCAGTCATATCCAAGGATAATAGAATAATGAGTAGTTTCAAAATAACTTGTTTAATAGAAAATAGGAAAAATAAATAAACATTATTTTTTATACATTTCTTTTACACCTAGTTTTAAATAATCTATTTTTTATTTGCAATTTACTTGGCTTTTCACCCTGTATTTGAATTTCAAGGTTTTAGGAAAATCACCCCTGTCCTAACACTTTTGCACACTACCGGTACTGTGCAAAAGTGATAGGACAGGAGTAATTTTAAAATTTATTTTGATGTCTCATCTATCTAAACTTATTTATAAATGGAACTTTCTCTGTGTGTGTGTGTGTGTGTGTGTGTGTGTCCCCGTTACCTATAGACTCCGAAACGGCTGAACCGATTTTCTTGAAAATTTACACTGTTGTACTATAATCGTTTGCGAGTGTTCTTAGCTTGTTTTTGTGTGGAGGTACCCCCGATAAATATCGAAAATCGAAAAAATTGGGTTATAGAAGGAGTGGTCCGATTTTAATCAAATTTCATACACTCATAGACAAAGACATAAGAAACTATATTCAGAAGTTGCAGTTCTTACAATAGTGCAGAAAATCGTATATATATATATATATATATATATATATATATATATATATATATATAAGGCAAGATGTTTGTGTGTGTCTGTTTATCTGCCTGTATGTCTGTATTTGTTCAGCCCTTTTATTTCAGTTTTTGCTTCGGGTTTGGCTCTAAGTAGGTATAATTGTAGTTCTTAGTCTCAGTCATGATACCGTTTACTCAGAGGACTTATTTAGCCTTCAAAATTCAGTTTACGACGAAAAAACTTATTTTATATCGAGAGCAGGAAATCAAAATTTGACTTACATCCATTCATTTTTCTTTCAGTCTACGGTTTCGCTTTAACTGGAAACAACTATTGCTTTTTAGTCTTTCGTGCCAACGTCCAAAGAGTCTGAGCTCCAGGACCATGGATTAGTTTTAAAGCTTTCATTACACCCGAGCAACGCCGGGCTATGCTGCTAGTAAAAGATAAAATAGTTCTTGTTCTAATACTTTTGCACAGTACTATATATATATATATATATCCCTTTCCGGGACATATCACTTTTGTAGAACTCCTTTCCATTTACATGCTTCCCTGATAGCTACAATCTTCAAAAGTTTAAATATCACCTCACTTGCCATCTTCTATCTCCTTATTTTGCATCCGCCTCCTATCCTATCTTTGACATCTCCTGTACGTTGCTTTTTTTTTCTCACTGTAAACCCCCCACCACTGCACACTAGTGGTGGTCCGGCCTTGCTTAGGATGAAAGGGTTAAAAAGAAAATTTCATTAAATGCTAAGTTATAATAAACAGAAAAATAAAAAGTATTGTTTTATTATTTTAATTTATTATCTTTTTATTCCAAATTATAATAAACGAGTAGACAAAAAGAAAAATAATAATCCAAACCCTTTTACCATCGAAATAATTAAATATAACGGCTTCTTCTACTTTAACAGTTTCTTTTCTCGCACTTCCCGCCTGAGGAACTCCCTTCTGTTTACTTTATTCCCTGATAGCTACAATTTGCAAAAGTTTAAATGCAAGGACAGTTGCCATTTTATATCTTTTTGATCCCCATCCATCTCTTATCCTTTCTTCGACATCCCCTGTACCTTGTTTTTTTATCTCCCTGTAACCCTCTGCACACCAGTAGCGGTCCTGCCTTGCTTGTGGTGAAATTATTAATTAAAAACAAAATAAATAAAATAAGCATAAAATAAAGAAGTTTTGCTCTAATCTACACGCCTTGCATTCAGTAAATCGAGCCGAATTGACAAGAATAGTCTTATTAGGGATTCGGATTAAATTACATGTTATTTTAACATAAGCTCTTTTAATAAAATTAGCTACATTTTGCTGAATTTTATAGAACGTGGGTGTGTATTTTACTAATGCGGTGTTGTTAGACTAATAGCCGAGCGGAGCCAGTGGGAAATAATAATGTATTGATGGAGTATAATTTAGGCTTGTTTAAACAGTTAATTAGATAATTATATAAGACTGCTTTATTTTCACTTCGTCGTTTACTTCAATTAAGCAGTTAGTCTTATCGCTAATCTAATTTCTATTGCAATATGCTCCTTATTTTTTATTCCAATTTTTGTAGTTGGATTCTAAACTAAAACTATCGCTACTCTAAAAGAAATCATGATTGATTGATTCGTTTTTTATGGTTTATCAACCCTTTGCAGGTTATTTAGAGCCCAAGAATATTCTTTCTACTTTGTGAAGAGGTTTTTGAGATAATGATGATTTAGTGACATGTCTTACCAATTAACCCTTAGCTGAGGGGGAGATGTGGATTTATACCTTTTTGTTTTTGCGCGTAAGTAAATATAACGAACCCAACCGGAACTGGAACTGGAACTCGTGTCTCCAATTAACAATTCCGAGCCGTTTTCCATTACACTTCCCACACACCCAAGTTTACAACAAACGGTATTTTCAAGCAATGAATATGAATACTGAAAAGACTCGACGTTGCTCAAGAGAACCCTAAATGACGCCAAACAGTTGTTTGCTGAGAGAATGCGACAGCGCATAGCTGACCACAAGTTCGGCTCCAAGGACTATTGGAGGATTTGTAAACGAGTGCTCAATAATAGGAAATCCTCAATGTTGAGGTTCTCACGTCATCTGCGGACAAATCTGAGTGCTTTGCCCACAGATTCTCATCCAACTCCACATTCGACTCGTCCGGAATACACCCACCCGACTTCCCTATTAGAACTGAGGCCAAACTGCACGACGTATATATTACCCCGACAGTAGTATCCAGAGTAATTTCAAAACTCGACCCCCATAAGGCGTGTGGAGACGATGGAATCCCGGTGATAGTCCTTAAGAGGTGTGCTCCTGAACTTTCCCCTGTCCTCTCTAAACTATTTAACTACTGCCTTTCTGCTTCATGCTTTCCTGCATGCTGGAAGTTCTCTTCAGTCGTTCCTGTATTTAAGAATTGTGGTGAACCCTCGGACCCATCCAACTATCGCCCTATCAGTCTTCTACCGATAGTCGGGAAAGTATTCGAGGCTATAATCAATGCTGAAATAGTCTCATCATCTCACCGCCCACAAACTGTTCTCTGACAGGCAATATGGATTCCGCTTTACCAGGTCCACGGCCGACCTGCTAACAACCGTAACGGAGTACATGCTACAGGCCCTTGATGAGTCTGACGAGGCTCGCGCGGTTGCTCTGGACATCTCCAAGGCTTTCGACAGGGTTTGGCACTCTGCCCTCCTATGCAAACTACGCGGTTATGGTATTACCGGTCGCCTGCTTGACTTAATCCAATCTTTCTTAAATAACCGCAAATTGAAGGTCGTTCTGAATGGGCGTGCCTCTTCGTCCTACAGCACGAATGCTGGTGTCCCACAGGGCTCTATCCTGGGCCTGACGCTCTTCCTTATTTTCATCAACGACCTCCCAGATGAGATCAAGTCCCAAGTAAGCATCTATGCAGATGACACTACAATATACTCCCGCACCAGTAAGAAACCTGTCGTGGCGGACAGACATAATCTCGCTGCTGACCTTGAACGGGATCTACACTCTGTGGTGAACTGGAGCAAGAAGTGGCTTGTCAACTTCAATTCATCTAAGACCAAGCTGTTGTCTGTCAACCATTACAGGCAACCTCTCCCGGAGAGTAATACACTACGCCTCCTCGGACTTACCCTGTCCTCAGACCTCAAATGGAACCACTATATTGAATCCATAGCAAAATCTACTGCTAAGAAGGTTGGGTCACTATGTTGATCCAGGATGTTTTTTCCACCTGAATCCATCCTGCATATATACAAGTCAACCATCCGTCCGTGCATGGAGTACTGTTGCCATTTATGGTCAGGTGTCCCTGCCGTTCTCCTCAGTGTTCTTCACAGGCTCCAAAGGAGAGCCTGTAATGTGATAGGTACTGAACTGGCGGCTCGACTGCAGCCACTTCACCATCGTCGAAATGTGGCCTCCCTTTGTCTGTTCTATAAATACTTTCATGGCTTCTGCTCGGACGAACTTAAGTCACTGATGCCTCCTCAACAGGTGTTTACTCGTGCAACCAGACTGGCAACTGGGTCCCACCCATTCACAGTTAGGTTAGCCAAATGGAGACGACAATTCTACTCCTGCAGCTTCTTCTCTCGCACTTCCCGCCTGTGGAACTCGCTCCCGTATTCTTGCTTTCCTGGCGGCTACAACCTCCAGAAATTTAAATACAATGTCAATACTCATCTACTAACCACTGGACTCTAGCTCTCTCCCCACCCCCGTATAACCTTCCCTTTCTCTCCACCTATGTATCTGTCATCGCACCTGCTTTCTCAGCTTTCTATTGTTCCTTTCTAACTAGTTTGTACTCCTCACTCTTTTCTAATTAATCTTTTTACATTTGTGTAACCCCCTGCACATCAGTGGCGGTTCCGATTTGCTCGGGGTGAAATGATTAAAAAAAAAAAATGGATGGAAGTACATGTAGAAGATGGTTCTTCCGAAAAGTCGATCCTAATATGGAACACAAATTTGTAATATAGAATGAAAAACTTTAAACAGGCAGAATTTATTGGTTGAATTTAATAACATATACAATCAATACTCCTTAGACTTTGTATCAGCGCTGATAATTGTATGTGTGAGTATATCTCCTATACAGTTCACTTTTTTATGCTAATAGAGGTAATACCCATGCCATTTTAATATTAGAATAGTTACGTCATTTATTTTGCTTGTTAATAATGATAATAATAATAAAGTTTTGATTAAATTTACTCTTTCGTACCTAGATTTTATGGATTGGATATCGGCTCGGAACGAGAAATCGGGGAGCCGAGTTCGAATTCCAGCCGAATTCATTGCATTTACTTATGCACAAATACCCTTGTGAAATGTATTAATCCGTCTATTCCTTCCAGTTATGGGTTAAATAGCGGGACAGATTTGGTTCTATAGCCTTGATCGGCAACCAGTCTACCGCAGAAAGCAATGGCAACCTACTGCGGGATAATCTTCTGCCCAGTCTCTTCCGAGACATGATCGCCCAAGCGTGTATCACGTATGGCACTTAACTGACTGACTAGATTGGCAAAATGTCTCATTTTACAGTTGAATTGACTAAATGCAACCGTAAGTTCTATGATAACATTTTCTTTTCTCGCACTTTTTGTTGGCTTCTTGCTTTCCAGTCAACTTTGAACATCAAAAATTTAACAGTGCGGTTCCGCTTCGCCAAGTCTACTGCTGATATGCTAGCCGACTATCACCGAGTACATGTACCAGGCTTTCGGTTAGAACGGCAAAACTAGGGCTGTTTTCCTGGATATCTCCAAAGCATTTGACATAGTCTGATACGCTCGTCTTTTGCGCAAGCTACAAGGCTATGATATAACCGGACACTTGTTTGATTTAATTCATTCGTTCCTATCAAGCCACGTAATGAAGACCGTTTTGAACGGGCATGCTTCCAGATCCTAGTCATCTCGGTCGGGGCAATCGACAAAATCCAAAGAAGAATCTGTAACATAATCGATCTTGGCCTGGCAGCTCGACCCCAGTCACTTTCTCTCCGACGAGATGGGGCTTCCCTCCGTTTCTTGCACAAATACTTTTAAATATTTATAAAGACCATTATATATATATATATTATTTTATTAAATTGCTTTAATCCCAAACGGAAAAGTAGGAAGGTAAATTCCAAGAACCTGATCTTAATTAATATAAAAAAATTTAATATTAAAAAATGATACAGGAGGAGAGCTCAATGTAATTAAAATTACAGAGCCAATATAAATTAAAATAAATTTTCAAAATTCAAAAATGTTGAATGAACATTTCAACATAAAATCCCTAAGTGAGATTTCACGCCTCCTCAGCAACAGTCAGTCTATATCAAAATGGGAATAAAAATAAGATTAAAAAGATAAATAAAAAAATAAAAAATGAATAAAAAAAGATATATATATATATATTCTCTAGTCACGCTCATGGGGGATAACCTGTGAAGAAACAGCTAATAATCCTCTAAATATTTTACCGTAATCATTTTGAAGTTAATACACGATCAACACATTTAATTCAATTCATTCACAATACTGGATAAATAAATATTAATCTTATTTTTTAAACACTAGAAATCATATACCAGGCTCTCGGTAAAAACAGCGAAGTTGTTGCCCTGGATATCTCCAAAGCATTTGATAGTCTGGCACGCTGGCCTTCTGCACAAGCTATAAGACTATGGTATAACTGGACACTTGTTTGATTTGATCAAATCGTTCCAATCAGACTGCGTAATTAACGTTGTTTTGAACATGCATGCCTCCAGATCCTATCACACGAACGCGGGTGTCCCTCAAGGCTCTATCCTAGGTCCGACGCTTTATCTGATCTTCATCAAATATCTCCCTTATGTGATCAAATCCCAAGTAGGCATTTATGCTTACGACACCACCATTTACTCCCGCCTCAGTAAGAAATCTGCCAAGGTTAACAAAGATAACCTATCTGCTGATCTTTAAACGGACCTCCAACGTGTGGCGGACTGCTCGTAAATTTGAATGGTTCCAAAACAAAGCTGTTAACCTTTAACCACCATAGACAGTCCCTCTTACCCTCACCCTTTTAGCATAAATCAAGCTGGTCTCCTGAAAGCAATACACTGCGCCTCCTCGGCCTCAATCTTTCAGTCGACCTCAAGTGGGAGGACTACATTAAATCAATAGCTAAATCTACTGCTAGGAAAGTTGGTCCACCGTGTCGGGACAGGAAGTTTTTCTCGCCCAAATTCATCATTCATCTTACACAAACACAAATCGACCATCTACCCGTGCACTGTTGTATCTAGTCGGGCGCCCATTCCAATTCATCTCGGGGTTATCGACAGGATCCATAGAAGAATCTACACAGTAATCTGTTCCGACCTGGCAGCTCGGCTCACCGACCGGATGTAGCTTCCCTTAGTCTCTGCTACAAATATTTTCACGGCTTCTGTCCCCATGAACTTAGCTCTCTGGTTCATCCTCTGCAAGAATTTACTAGACTGGCAACAAGATCCCACCCTTTTACACTCAAAATAACCAAATGCAGCAGCCACTTCTACTCCCTTAGCTTCTTTTCTCGCAACTCCCACCTGTGGAACTCCCTTTCGTATACTTGCTTCCATGACAGTTACAGTTATCAAGAGTTAAAATGCAAAGTCAGTTGATATCTCTTATCTCCTTGACTACAATCCTTCTCTTATTTTTCACCAACACCCCCTGTATCTAGTTCTCCTCCCTTTTAAGCCTACTCTCACGTAACGTTCTTCACATCAGTATTCCTGTCCTTCTCTTACCCATTCTCTGACACTCCCTGTAACCGGTTACTCTTTCTCGTCACTCACCTCTTATGTAACCCCCTACGCGCCAGTGGCAGTACTGCCTTGCTTGGAGTGAAACTATTTTTAAAAAATGTATGTGTGTATGTCCTCTATTTTTCAATGAGCATCTATTATAATAGATTTCTTTTGGTAGTTGATTTATTTTCTACATAGTTTTGTTGTCTTTCTGTAATAGGTGACTGGGTCGTCGCTAAAGAACTCGAGGAACTGTACGAAGATGTGGAATCGGTGGAGTTATTTGTTGGCACCATGTGTGGTCGAAGAAGACGTCGAGGTTTATTCAGTCTCTTACAGCTGGAACTCGGTGGAGCATCCGCCCTTAACGCATTGCGTTCCAACCCAATCATCTCGAAGAATTGGTGGAGACCGTCCACATTTGGGGGCCAAGAAGTGTTTGACCTTGTCCAAAACTCCACCTTCCAAAGTTTTATATGCAACAACATCAAGCAAAGTTGTCCGTATTTTAGCTTCATTGTGCCTTGGTGGAACTGGGACTACGAAGAATCTTTTTATATCGCAGAACGGGCCGCAGAGGAAGAAGGCAATCCCAACCCACCGTTTTAGTTAACAAAGGAATTTGGAAATCATTCACCGTTTTTATGACTGTAAAATAGTTCCACAAAAATGCACAAAATAGTTGCAGACATTTCAAAGATTACTAATGTTTATCTATTTCTTCATGTTTGGTTTAATAAAATAATACTTCAAAATAAACAAATTCGATAGCTTACATATTTTACAGATAAATATGTAAGATATTTGGTTTAATTCATTTTTGATGACAGCATATTGTTCTAACCCTAAAAGGTTGCTGTGTGATTAATCACCAAAACGGAGGTTCGGAATAATAATATATTAACAAATACAAAACTAGCACGCTGCCTGAGTAAACATATAGCATTACTCTATATCAGTTTAGTAGCATACGCGATACACGCTTTAGGCGATCATGTCTCAAAAGAGACATGACTGACTGGGCAGAAGATTACCCCCCCTGGAGTTTGCCATTACTTTCTGCGGTAGACTGGTTGCCAACCAAGGCTATAGAACTGTTCTGCCATTTAATCATACCTGGAGGGAGAAGAGGTAGATTATATTACATTATTATATTAAGTATAATTAGTGGAGGATCAGTTTATTACTTCATAAAATAAAAATACCGATCCCCCACTTTATGCCCAGTAGAAGTTTTAATTATGTTTCCAACTATTATATGCAGTCAGTCAGTTAAGTGCCATACGTGATACACGCTTTAGGTAGACTGGTTTCGAGCCAAGGCTATAGAACCCAATCTGTCCTGTTATTTAACCCATAACTGGAGGGAAGAGACGGATTAATACTTTTCCCAAGAGTGTTTGCGCGTAAGTGAATTCAACTGGAATTCGAACGCGGCTCTCCGATTTCTCGTTCCGAGCCGATATCCACTGCATCACAGCGCACATCCACCGTATATAGGTAGGTATACAACATATATAACTTTTCTCATTAAATATCGTTAACTTTTATCAAATTAATTGTGGAGTTTTACAATTTAACTGAACAGTGACATGTCCGGATACCCTTTTCCAAGGATGCCCGTCTTTCAGGGTGGCTAGCTAGCTCAGGAACATTAGTGTTTGTTCAACACCGACAGAGCTAACCTGTGGTTTATACTGCAACTATCATGAGCGGACCTTAGTTACAGTTTCTGAGAGAGCGCGCATTATCTAGCGTGAACAAAAGTCTGAACTAGGTCAGGACATTAAATCCCTCGGTCACAATGACTTGTGACTTCGAGCTAGCTCAACCATCAAAGGGCGCCGTCTACCCAATTTCACTCACAAGGCTCGGGTCAACCCGTGGTATGGTTTTCAGGTACTTTCCAAAGGTGCCACACGCTGGAATCACCTCCTTCGGAATAATATTTAAAGTGCCTTACCACTTGGCCACGGAAGATATCGTGGTCAACAAGAATGAATGAAGCCATACAAATATACATGTTCCTGATTTCTTTAGAAGATTCATTTCTGCTCTTTCCTAATTTAAACAAACGCAGACGAAGAAATATTACGAAATTTTACGGAAGCGTACGGAATTGGTATTAACCGGCATATTTATTTAAATTTATTTGTTTAAACATTATTTTTTATTTAAATAGATATTTCGGCTAAAACCAATTTCGTAAGTTTCCGTAAAATTTCGTAAGTGTCCGTAAAATTTCGTAATACTGTCTTCACTAATGTTTTTTTTTACATTAGGATACAAACCAGAGCAGAAATGAATGTCTAAACTTATTTATAAATGGAACTTTGTGTGTGTGTGTGTGTGTGTGTGTGTCCGTTACCTATAGACTCCAAAACGGCTGAACCGATTTTCTTGAAAATTTACACAGTTGTACTATAAGGCGTCTGCGAGTGTTCTTAGCTAGGTTTTGTGTCGATGTACCCCCTATAAATATCGAAAATCGAAAAAATTGGGTTATAGAAGTGGTCCGATTTGAATCCAATTTGATACACTCACAGACAAAGACATAAGAAACGATATTCAGAAGTTTCAAGGTTGCAGTTCTTACAATAGTCCAGGAAATCGATAATATAAATATATATATATATATATATATAAGGCAAGTTGTTTGTGTGTGTGTCTGTTTATCTGCCTGTATGTCTGTATTTTTTCAGCCCTTCTATTTTAGTTTTTGCTTCGGGTTTGGCTCTAAGTAGGTATAATTGTAGTTCTTAGTCTCAGCCATGATACCATTTACTCAGAGGACTTATTTAGCCTTCAAAATTCAGTTTACGACGAAAAAGACTTATTTGATATCGATAGCAGGAAATCAAAATTTGACTTACATCCATTCATTTTTCTTTCAGTCTACGGTTTCGCTTTAACTGGAAACAACGTCCAAAGAGTCTGAGCTCCGTCATGGATTAGTTTTAAAGCTTTCATTACACCCGAGCAACGCCAGGCTATACTGCTAGTTCTAAAATAAACAGGTTTTCTCGAATATTCAGGCCGGTTGGTATTAAAAATGCACTGACTTCCTGATATGACTGACTGGGTAGAAGATTATCTCGCAGTAGGTTGCCATTGCTTTCTGTGGTAGACTGGTTGCCAACCAAGGCTACAGAATCCAATCTGTCCTATTATCTAACCCATAACTGGAGGGAAAAGACGGATTAATACCATTCCCAAGGGTATTTGCGCGTTAGTGAATGCAAGGAATTCAACTGGAATTCGAATTCGGCTTCCCGATTTCTCGTTCCGAGCCGATATCCACTGCACCCCGACGCATATCCATATCATCCATCAACCAACTAAAAACCCAAAAATAAATTGCGCACCCGCAAAAGAGGATTCAAACGGCTAAACGTTTTTTTGTTGTTTTTTTCACAAGTCAGTGTGAAAAGCGAAACTCTAGATCCTGAATGGATAGAAAATCGAAAAATTCAAACAACGTAAGCGAAACGGTTTTTTTTTTTCACAGCTAAAATAAAACGGCCTTGGAGCCTACCACGTGGCCAGATTTCAATATTTAAGGATGGCTCCTGACCGGTCACAGCAGTCAATCAGATAGAAACGGTATCGGATAGCATCTCACAATGTAAGGAAGAAACTTCAAACTGACTCGCCTTTGCTGCCAATTTTCTTTTCTTCTTTTTCACTCCACGCCAACCCGGACGTATGGCACGCCACAGTTGCATTCGTCCTTTTCTTCATTTTCACACCACACCGCTAAAGAGAACAACAACGACAAAATAAACGCGTTAACTACAACTTTATTTGCTCTCTCTCTCTCTCTCTCTCTCTCTCTCTCTCTCTGTCGCGACCTACCAAAAAGAGGAAGGAACAAAGACTTTACATTCCGCTACTACACAACCATGAACTCCAAACTTCTGCAGACATTTAAATACCTACATTTCTCTACGAACAATTTTAACTACAAAATTGCGTGCATTTTTCTCAATGAGCATTTTTCTTCTTACAAATATATTATAGCGTTCAGTTATCAAAATTTCACTTATATTTTCCTTCTTACACTTTTGTCATTCCGTAAATGAATCTTTGCTTTAATGTACACACGACATATTTTATCCTTTTACATTTCAACATCCAACCTTCAACCTTCTGATATTTAAATTGTGGGGACTTCGGACGTGTTTGGCATAAGACCAATTTACCAAGCATCACCGAGGCCCCTAGACTCTGGAAATGTATTTTTATACTTTCAGCTTTTTACCCCATTTTAGGGTGTTACTATCTGCTTATATCTGAGACTCTAACACGTGCTACCACCCCGGGTCAGGATGGCCCCGTGAACAACAGCAATTAAGAGGTGGTTCCACACTTTGATCAAATTCTCCCTTACTGTTTTATCCGGTTTAGTGTCAATCTTAAGACAAAGCAGTTAATTTCAGGCAAGGTTAGTTTCCATTGATGATGCTATTGTGATATGCATCTATCCATACATGTGAGCTGCGCGTCTGTGTGTGAGTGTGTGTGTGTGAAATAGTTCCGTTACTAAGGGGAAATATATCCTCATGTTCGGGAACAAGGTCCTGTGATTGCCGTCGCTACAGAATGCTGGACAGAAAAAAAACAGGAAAATGAATACGAAGTATTACGTTTTTTTATTTTTAGCTGCCTAACAGCGCCCTCTAACGACCGATTACCGAAACAGGCGAAGGGATCTTGTAAGGATGCAAAATTAATAATTAATAATATAATTCTAAGTATTCTATTAATCTTGAGTTTATTAACAGAATTTCGAACAAATATTTTAGTTTCCACGGTTGCCAAAATGAATACGAAAACAAAATGGCAGATCTTTTGAGTTCGCCACATTATTCGTATGCGTGGGCTTACAAGTTTTTAATACCGGCGATTTTCTCACGATCAACAGAAGTGAGGAATCTCTGGAGGCAACATCTGACGCACCAAGCTACTAATATACACACGTTCACCCAGTGCTACTATACGGCGCCAATACGTGGCCTCTCAGCAATATCCTCGACTCCAGCGCCTATAGTTTAGAGTTCCGCACCCTAAGGACCATCGAGAGAGTGCACTGGTCTGATCAATATGGAGACCTGTCATCCTCCGCATTATCGCTCAATGGCAGTTTCGTTAGCTCGACCATATTCTGTGAAGCTTTGGTCTGGTTTATTTTGTTTTACAGGATATCATCCTCAATGAGTCATTTAATGTCAACAAAACTTTTAAAGATAGGTTCGTATAAATAAAAAAAATATATTTGTAAGTTATCCATTTGTAGAAAAGGTTTCATAGTAATTTTTTTAATATATTGCTGAAATTTTTACTATAAAAATCTATTTTTGCGCTTTCATAGTATTTTGATCCCAGTTTAAGGGTTAACGATTTACCCTAATAGGTGCTATCCCATGGATCGGGCGGGGGGGAGTCTGATAACAAAAGCAATTAATGATTGTGGAGCGTCTGGAAATCTTCTGATCAGAGGCCTTGATGCCAGAGGTAGTTTATCGTAATATCCAGGATATTTCGGTGACGGCCTGATGTCCACCCTACCATAGCCATCAACCAGTTCGACCCACTATCTGCAGACTGGTGACGGCATCACGGCAGACCACTTGGAGGTCGTCATCTGCCAGGTCGTCCAGCATGTTAATCTAGCGGTGAATGATGTTCTGCCAAGACCCTGAAAGATGGAAGGACAAGGTGGCTCTCGTAGACTCTTGGGATAGCTAAACAAAAACAAAAAAAAAACAGAAGAACTTCGGGTTAGTGGGCTTAAGTTAATATATTACTTGTTGTCATTATAAATATTAATATTGGGAACCTCTACACTCTTTTAAGACTCTTCTTTTTTTTTTTCTTGTGATGCTTGTTCCGCCATCGATTTCCTCAAAATTATAAGTTACTTGCTATTTTTGCTTCTCTTACCTTTAACGTTATCGGTGAAACGTAATCGGTTTTACTTCTCACCATGCGTCACTCACATCAACCCGGCACGACAACTTCAAATCGCCTACTCTTATTACTTGATCTCGTCTGTCGACTTTTATACACGGGGGCCCTCTGCTGAGCGTGTGTATCACGCGCTGACACCACAGTCAACTATTTAGCAAACAGTGCCACCTAAAAGAACGAAAAGAGACCAGAGTTATTGGTCAAGCAGTTTATACATAAACGAGTCTACCCATTGTCGTCAAAAATAATAGCAAAATATTTGAGAGGATTATTAGCTGTTTCCTCACAGATTATCCCCCCATCTGTTTTATGTTACTGTTAACCGAGTGTTAATGTTTAAACTAACCTGGAGGATTTATACATAAATTCGGCCATGCATTTCTAAAATTATTTCAAATATAAATTCAGTTTTGACTGAAATGACAAAAATTTTGTTTTAAAATTATTGGAGAATTTCGAAGATAAAATTCTGCCGATTTAAAAATAATATTAATATTTAATTCATCCAGTCATGTGAATGAACTAAACTAAATGTGTTAATCGTGTATTAACTTTAAAACCATAACGGTAAAATATTTAAGAGTATTATTAGCTGTTTCCTAACAGGTTATCCCTCTTGAGCGGGACAGGAGGGTCAACAGTAAATAAACAGATTCCCCCTGCAATTTTTACAAAACAATTATCGCTATATTTATGCCACGTTACTCTAAAAGCATTACTGATAACACAGTACGTACCTGCCGCATGTTTGGGTCAATGGTGACTAAAAAGAAAAGATTTTTCTAAATTATGTCCCAACGTTTATACCTAAATTTATCCCTTTATTTATTTATACCAGGTCACTCAACATGCATTGTTGATAGCTCAGTGCTTACCTGCTGCATGATTAAATCAACGGGGACTAAACAGATTCCCTCACCAGATTTTACAAAATATTTATCTGTTTAATTATACTCGTTTACTGTAAAATAAATTCTGATAGCTCAGTGATTTTTTGCCGAATAATTGGATGAATGGTGAGCAAGCAGATTGCCTCACCAGATTTTTCTAAATTTTTATTCCTATATTTATCCCAGGTTACTCTAGAAGCATTATTGATAACACAGTGCTCATCTGCCGCTTGTTTGAATGAACGGTGAATAAACAGATTCCTATACCTGATCTTTCCAAATTTTTCTCCCTATATGTAGACCACGTTACTCTCAAAGCATTATTGATAACACAGTGCTTATCTGTCGAATGTTTGGGTCAACGGTGAAAAAACAGTTCTATAGCCTTGGCTGACAACCAGTCTACCGCAGAAAGCAATGGCAACCTACTGCGGGATAATCTTCTGCCCAGTCACTCATGTCTTTTTCGAGATATGATCGCCCAAAGCGTGTTTCACGT
Organism: Ascarosepion bandense; assembly: GCA_037127315.1. Lineage (NCBI taxonomy): Eukaryota > Metazoa > Mollusca > Cephalopoda > Sepiida > Sepiidae > Ascarosepion > Ascarosepion bandense. The sequence continues at coordinate 2,164,062 of JBBBDQ010000708.1, forward strand.
GCGGCACTTAACTGACTGACTGAATATAACAGTTGGAAATATAAGTAAAACTTCTACTGGGCATAAAATGGGGGATCGGTTTTATACTGATATGAAATAATAAACTGATCCCCCACTAATTATACTTAATATAATAATGTAATATAATCTATCTCTTCTCCCTCCAGTTATGATTAAATGGCAGGATAGATTGGGTTCTATAACCTTGGCTCACTACCAGTCTACTGCAGAAAGCAATGGCAACCTACTGCGGGATAATCTTCTGCCCAGTCAGTCATGCCTCTCGAGATATGATCGCCCAAAGCGTTTATCACGTATGACACTTAACTAACTGACTGAATATAATAGTTGGAAATATAATTAAAAAATTCTAGTGGGCATAAAATGAGGGATCGTTTTTGTTTTGTATGAAGTAATAAACTGATCCCCCACTAATTATACTTAATATAATAATGTAATATTCTCCCTCCAGGTATGACTTAAATGGCAGGACAGATTGGGTTCTATAACCTTGGCTCTCAATCACTCTACCGCAGAAAGCAATGGCAACCTACTACGGGGAAATCTTCTCTAATTTATTCCTCCTTTAGGTTTTACTAAATGTTTATCCCTATATCTACACGAGGTTACTCTGCAAACATTACTGATAGCACATTGTTTACCTTCGGCATGTTTGGATTAATAGTGACTGATGTGAAGTGTGGTTTAGCACAAATCAGTCGCTAACCTCACTTCACATCAACGGCGACGCCATTAATGTGAAGTGAGGTTTAACACTAAACAGTCGCTGACCTCACTTCACATCAACGGCGACGCCATTAATGTGAAGTGAGGTTTAACACTAATCAGTCGCTGACCTCACTTCACATCAACGGCGACGCCATTAATGTGAAGTGAGGTTTAACACTAATCAGTCGCCAAACTTGTCCTTATTCTCAGTGACGAATTATATAGGCTCTCTTTTGCACTTATACAAATTAGGCATATTAATTTGCCAGTGTCACTACATCTCCCTGAAACGTATAGGTTTTATACCTCTAGTAGTTCTTGTACTTCTTCTCATGATAGTTTCATTATTTTGCTCTAGTGACTAAACAATTCTACACCAGGTTTTTCTAAATTTTGTCTTTATATTTATATTAGGTTACTCTACAAGCATTGCTAATAGCTCAGTGCTTACCTGCATGGGTCAACGGTGGCTAAACAGGTTCCCCCACAAGTTTTTTTTCTAAAATTGTATCCCTAAGTTTCATCCAAACTTGCAGCGCGTAAGCTCTGTGCTATCAGTAACGCTTCCTGGGTAACCTGGGATAAATATAGAAATAAAAATTTAGAAAAACCTAGTGAGAAAATCTGTTTAGTAACTTTTAACTTAAACATGCAGCAGGTAAACACTGAACTATCAACAACTAGCAGTATAGCCCGGCGTTGCTCGGGTGTAACGAAAGCTTTAAAACTAATCCATAGTCCTGAAGCTCAGACTCAACCTAAAGAATATTTGTGTGGAGTTTGGTGAGAATCGGATAAAAATTGTGGAGTTGTATAAAAGACATACAGACAGATAAACAGACATACACACAAACATCTTGCCTTTTATATATATATATATATGTGTGTGTGTGTGTGTGTGTGTGTGTGTATGTATATATATATTATCGATTTTCTGCACTATAGTAAGAACTGCAACCTTGAAACTTCTGAATATCGTTTCTTATGTCTTTGTCTATGAGTGTATCAAATTTGATTAAAATCGGACCACTCCTTCTATAACCCGAGTTTTTCGATTATCGATTTTCGACATTTATCGGGAGTACCTCGACACAAAACCTAGCTAAGAACACTCGCAGACACTTATAGTACAACTGTGTAAATTTAAAAAAAATCGGTTCAGCCGTTTCGGAGTCTATAGGTAAGGGGAACACACACACACATACACACACAGAGGCAAAGTTCCATTTATAAATAAGTTTAGATCAGATTTAGATACTTGTAGAGTAACCTAATATAAACTTAGGGACACTGTTTAGAAAAACCTTATGAGGAATTCTATTTAGTCAACACTCATATAAACATGCTGCAATAAGCACTGAGCTATCAATAATGTCTGTAGTGTAACCTTGTATAAACATAGGGATAAAACTTTAGTAAAACTTGCAGGGGAAGAATTCTGTTTATTCACCCTTGACTCAAACATTCGGCAAGTAAGGACAGTGCTATCAGTAATGCCAGTAGAGAAAGCAGTTTTAAATATAGGAAATAATTTTTTTGAAAAACCTGGCGAAGGAACCTGTTTTTTCACCGTTGACCCAAACATACTGCAGGTAAACACTGAGCTATCAGTAATGATTGTATATTAATTTGGTATTTGTATAGAGATAAAATTTGAATAATCTAATGTGGGAATTCTTTTTCTTACCATTGACCCAAACATGCAGCAGGTATGCACTGAGCTATTTGTAATTGTTGTAGAGTAACCTGGTCAGGGAATCTGTTTATTTACCGTTCAATCAAACATGCGGCAGATAAGTACCGAGCTATCCGTAATGCTTCCAGAGTAATCTGATATAAATATAGGTATGACATTTATAAAAACCTGATGTTGGAATGCTGGACAATATCATCGAAAATGAGGACAAAACTGGAAGCGGCCGAAATGTGGTTCTACAGAAGGATGCTACGGATATCGTGGACTGAGCATACAAGCAACGACGAAGTGTTAGAAAGAATGGCAACAAAAAGGAAATTGATGCTGAGCATCAGGAAGAGACAACTAAAGTTCCTGGGACATGCAATGAGGAAGGAGAGCCTGGAGAACCTGATACTGACTGGTCAGATAGAAGGAAGGAGAGACAGAGGAAGGCAGCGGATAACATATTTGCAGGGCCTGATCAGGTGGATGACGGAACGGGGGTTGCCAGGAGCAACAGGAGCAAACATACTAAGAGCCACAAGGGATAGGGAGACGTGGAGAGCCATGATCGCCTACGTCCTGAAGGGACAGGGGACATAGAAGAAGAAGAAGAAGAATGAGGAAGGAGAGCCTGGAGAACCTGATACTGACTGGTCAGATAGAAGGAAGGAGAGACAGAGGAAGGCAGCGGATAACATATCTGCAGAGTCTGATCAGGTGGATGACGGAACGGGGGTTGCCAGGAGCAACAGGAGCAAACATACTAAGAGCCACAAGGGATAGGGAGACGTGGAGATCCATGATCGCCTACGTCCTGAAGGGACAGGGCACATAGAAGAAGAAGAAGATGTTGGAATCTGTTTTGTCGCTGTTAACCTAAAGTTGTGGCAGGTAAGCACTGAGCTATCAGTAATGCTTATAAAGTAACCTGCTATATAGGTATTACAATTTAGAAAACCTTTTGGGAGAAAGTTTTAGGCACCGTTGCCCCAAACATGTTGCAGGTAAGCACTGAGATTTTAGTAACTCTTTTAGTATAACCTGGTATAAATATCGGGATAAAAATATAGAAAAGTAAATTAGATTTAATTATGCAGTTATATTTCTTCTGTTTGGTTTTTCGTTTATTTTTTTATGAATATGGGCGTTTATTCACAGGATACAATCGATTTTTTTAAAATATGAAATAGATAAAAAAAAAAAAAATACTTCCTTTTAAGTTTATAAAGAATGTTCCATGTTTTCGGCTGTTTGCTATTTCCTATTTTCCTATCCCTTGAGATACATCCAACGTCGAGTTCCGGTCGGATGTTAACGCAAACATGGCCGACAACATCAGATAAAAACGAAAACAACATAACATATTTAAAGGACTTCTTTGCATATCAGTCCTCATTGGTTGTGCCATGTTTCTGGCCTTATTCCAACTTAACCCCCATGCATAACAGAGCTTTTAATAATTATAATAATAATAACAACAACAACAACAATAATAACAACAACAACAGAATAATAATAATAACAACAACAACAATAATAATAACAACAACAGAATAATAATAATAATAATAACAACAATAATAACAACAACAACAATAATAATAACAACAACAGAATAATAATAATAATAATAACAACAATAATAACAACAACAACAACAATAACAACAACAACAGAATAATAATAATAATAACAACAACAACAATAATAATAACAACAACAACAAAATAATAATAATAACAACAACAACAATAATAATAACAACAACAACAGAATAATAATAATAATAATAATAACAACAACAATAATAACAACAACAACAGAATAATAAGAATAATAACAACAATAATAACAACAACATAATAATAATAATAATAATAACAACAACAATAATAACAACAACAACAGAATAATAATAATAATAACAACAACAACAATAATAATAACAACAACAACAGAATAATAATAATAATAATAATAATAACAACAATAATAACAACAACAACATAATAATAATAATAATAACAACAACAATAATAATAATAACAACAGAATAATAATAATAACAACAAGAATAATAACAACAACAACAGAATAATAATAATAATAACAACAACAACAACAGAATAATAATAATAATAATAATAATAATAATAATAAAAGCGACAATAAGGCACAGTACAAACAACATTTAATCTTACCAAGGATAAAATATTTAATTTATGTTAATAACTTGTTCACTAAATTCTACATGGAAAATGATACTAATTAATTTTATTATAATTTAAATACTAATTAGTTTTAGCAACCTGTTTTAATTGTGCTTGTTCCTCCTTACGTTAATTGGCACGGCCGTTACGCCCAGCAAATGTCTTATAAATAATGGATTATTCCGTTTTGATCACGTGACAAAACTAAAGACGCTGTTTGGTTTCAGTGAGTAAATGTAAGAGGCCACCTCGAGGTGATGTAATGGTTAACAAGCTTGTTTCGCTAGATTCATTAGTAGTGAGTTCGATCCTCACTGGGTGTCTCTTACTTTCGGCCTTGTGCCACATGTAAGCTACGCTTAGAAAATCAAAATTTATTGGTGGAGTGTTAGTTTCATGTACCCAAATTTTTATTACATATCACCTATACATTTTCATATATTTTTGTACACATGTTGTATATAAAGAATTTTTTTTTAAATTCATGTGAGGATTTTTTTAAGGTTCCCTGAATATATGAGGCATTTTGGTAGATGGAGGATTGATTGACGATGGATGGGTCCTTATGGTAAATGGAAAATTGTAAAGAGTGATTGGGTCGTAATTCTGATTAGCTAGGTATAAGGTCATAAGGTATTGATGGCCAACCTCAGTTTTTGTTTACCCCCCCCCTAAAAAAAAGAATAACACTGGCCTTGTGCCAAAATTATATTCTAATCAATACATCGTGTTATTAAATGTAAAGAAGAAGGTAAGATATCAGTATTTAACGGCTGTTTCATTGAAATGGAAAAGTTGTCAATTTGAAAAGCTGTCTTTATTTATACCCACTTCTTAAAATAACAACTAAAATTCATATTTGTCATTGTTATTGCAATATTTTGTTAAAGTTGTTAATCTCGATGTGATAGGAAAATTTTTATTTTAGTGTTGTAAAGCTCGCCACAAGCTTATTTAATGATTAACTTAAAATTAAGATTTATTTAAAATTTCAAATGCAAAACCGTTAAATTTTCACGGGTTAAAACTAGTATATCTAAATTGTTTTATACATTTGCCATGACAAAGGACATAAATGTAATCTAAACCTTTTAGAAAAACGTGTCATCTTAAACCATATTAATAATCCAAATTTGCTTAATAAAAAAATTGATTTAATGACCACATGCTGTCATAAAAATACTTTCTTAAATTCTTAGACCCATATTAATATAGATTCCTCTTTACGTTTGCCTCTTTCTTTCTTTCTTTCTTTCTTTCTTTCTTTCTTTCCTCCACAATATTACTTTTTAACAATTGCTATATAGGCGGACAGATATCACGTGACATTTCAATACTCTTTTCTCTGTTTCCAACGAAATGGTTCTATCTTTAATGCTCTGCTTAGCTTTTAAAATGTGTCTTTGGCCATATTCATATGTCTTCGGATCTCAGCTTCGCTCATGGGGTTCTCGTCCAGTTTTATTCCTATAGTCAACGTGGAAAACACAGAAAGAAACCTACACTGAATCAGAAACTGTCTTGCAAATATAGAATTTGTTCTTGTGAAATAAAATTATTTTTCATTTGATGCTGGTCTGTTGGTGAAACATGTCAAAGTACATGTTTTCCTTATTATCTTCACAATTCTGTCGGATTCGCATCAAAATTGACACACTCGCACACAAATAAGTCCCAGCACAAAATTACGCGGGAATACGCGATACTTAAAATAATGACATATCGCGTGAAAATGCAATATTTGACAAAAGATAAAATTAATATAAGACAAAAAAAAAACTTAATACATACATATAGTCAGCACGACTAAATATATAAATATCAAATTCTCTCTGTCTGTCCGTCCTTGTAACCGAAATATCTCTAACTAGGACCACACTTGAGCAAAATAGACATCTTATATCTTTTTGGAATCAGGATGATCTCGGTTTTGAAAATCTGACCTTCATCTAGTGTTTCAATATCCAGTATTGGGATTTGTGCCCGGATGAGGATGAAACCGAAATTTTAAAGTGAGAGATCTAGTGGCTTTTGAATTGAAGTTTCGAGGAGTTTCTGATTTGAAGAACTCAATTATAGGTCTGAATTGGTATTTCGGCCTATATCGAGCCAAATCTCTCTATTGACCGGAATTGGACTTACAGCTCGAATCAGAGTCAGGTTTTGAAGTTCCATGGAATAAATTAGGGAATTCAAAGTTGTTTCTTCAAAACTACCATTACCGTTTTCTAAGCGGGACCAATGTCCAATTATCCCTACGGAGTTGCTACTTTATAAGTTCACACGGTGTGTCATTTTTAATCTACTTAGCAATAACAGAGTTTTTTATAACAGAGTTTTATAAAAGCCGAAAATACTATATAGTCATCGGGCAGTTTATATTCAAATTTTAACCGAAAACCAGCAAAAGGGTCTTAACAATAAACAAGGGAACATAAAAATATATAGGAAAGACAATATGTTTACATAAACCTGGATCTTGAAAATGACCAGAAGCTTCGTTGAAAATGCTTGATCACAAACATTCAGGCAATATCTGTATTAAACACAAATATATGGTCTGGTGCATGCAGATAGGAAGAGTTATGGAAAATGATCAATAAAATCGATGCCAGTAGCTGTTATTTCTTATTCCATTTCTCAGAAAAATAGGTTTTGTCAAGTCCAGTAGCTGTTATTACTCTTTCCAGTATTGATGGGGTTTCCTTCCTAACCTTTTATTTGAAATAGTGTGGAATGTCAACATCTTGATTATCTTATTATTTTCTCTTTCGGTTGAAATTTATAAAATCTTTCTCCTTAAACAATTTTTCAGGAAAATAGGTTCCTCAATTCCAGTAGCTGTTATTGCTCTTTCCAGTATTGATGGGGGTTTCCTTCCTAACATTTTATTTGGAGTAGTGTGGAATGTCAACATCTTGATTATCTTATTATTTTCTCTTTCGGTTGAAATTTATAAAATCTTTCTCCTTAAACAATTTTTCAGGAAAATAGGTTCCTCAATTCCAGTAGCTGTTATTGCTCTTTCCAGTATTGATGGGGGTTTCCTTCCTAACATTTTATTTGGAGTAGTGTGGAATGTCAACATCTTGATTATCTTATTATTTTCTCTTTCGGTTGAAATTTATAAAATCTTTCTCCTTAAACAATTTTTCAGGAAAATAGGTTCCTCAAGTCCAGTAGCTGTTATTACTCTTTCCAGTATTGATGGGGGTTTCCTTCCTAACATTTATTTGAAGTAGTGTGAAAAGTCAACATCTTGACTATGACATTATTTTCTTCTCCGTTTGAAATTTATAAAATCCTTCTTTTAAATAATTTTTTTAAGGAAAATAGGTTTCTCAAGTCCAATAGCTGTTATTGCTCTTTCCTGTATTGATGGGATTTCTTTCTAAAGTAGTAGTGTAGCATGTCAACTTCTTGATTATGACATTATTTTCTTTTTCAAGTTCCATGTAATATCCATTTTAGTTGTTGCTGCTGTTGAAAGTCTTCAATATAGATACGTTTAAATATCACGTTCACTACTATATCTATAAACCGACTAACTGATAAATACTTTAAATAAAAGTTAACAAACTTGGTCTATCAAGTAATGTTGCATAACTTAACTCAGCTTTTCTAACAATATTTGTAATAAAACGACTACATTTGTCTTTTAATTGTGAATTATATGCCTCACAGTCAATTACTTTTTTAACAATTTCTATCTACCTTAGCAAAATTATTTCCCAAATAAATTGTAATACATTGATATATATATATATATATATATATATATATATATATATATATATATATACAAAAATCTAAAGTGAG
>JBBBDQ010000708.1:2177500-2295000 GCA_037127315.1 Ascarosepion bandense
GACTATTGACTTTACATTTAAATTCTTGGAGATTGTAGCTGTCAGGAAAGCAAGTAAATGGAAGGGAATTCCACAGGCGGGAAGTGCGAAAAAAGAAGCTACTGAAGTAGAATTTGCGTTTACAATTTATTGGTTTCTCAGTAAAAGGGTGGGACCTAGTTGCTAATCTTATGGCTCGAGTAAATTTATATATAGAGGGCACCAGTGAGCTAAGTTCCTCGGAGCAGAAACCGTGAAATTATTTGTAGAAGAGACACAGGGAAGCCACATTGCGTCGGTGAGAAAGTGACTGTATCTGAGCTGCTAAGTCGGGATCGATCACATTATAGATTCTCCGTTGGATTTCGTCAAGGACACCTGGGTGGATAGCAGGAGCACCCGACCAGATATGATTTCGATATATCTACAAAATAGCACTAGTTGCTTGTTGATTCAGTAAGTTCAGATCAAAATTGAGTTAATAACACAGTGTCAATAACACTACTTATCGAATAGTTTTGCCGAGAAAAATGTTCCAAGCATCACCTGATATGCAATGCTAGTGAAATCTGAGAAGTTTCTTTGTAATTTATTTAGCTCTTTATTGCTTGCCTAATTGGTCACTATGTTATATTGTTTACAAATTTCGGAAAAATACAGAGTCTAGAAAAAAAAATTTTGTGTGTCAACTTGTGGAAAATAACAGCAATAGAATGGTTCTTTTGTTATTATTACTTTGTAACATTTTACAAGGCAAGGAAGTAAAGATGAACTCATCTGAATCACTTTAAATTTTCTTTATTCTTTCATTGATGAAACTGCAATATAGGTAATTATTAAATATTTATAAATTCATTTGATGCACATGTTATTTTGCAATATTAACAAAAGAACCATTCTATTTTCATTCACTTGGCAATAAATACTATAAAAAAATAGTATGAAATACATAATTTTTTTTTAAACACTGGGGTGGCCTAATAATTATGGCCGGTAGTGTATATTCTTTGTAAGAAATCAGTTTGTAGATCAGATTTCTTTGACATTTTTTGTGGTTTTTGTTGAGAGTCAGATGTATTACTAGTATGTATTTATTGTTTTGACCCCAGTTTGGGAGGTAATTATTTGCCCATAGCTGGGACCCCGGGTCAGGGTGGACCTGGGAACAACAACAATTAAGAGGTAGTTCCATGCTCCTCAGAACCTCCCAAACAGAGGCCTTGCTGCTGGATGCAGTTTATCGTCATACCCAGGACCCGATTCCAGTTGGGTTCGTTATATTAATTTATATTCATTTACACGCAAATAACTTTGGTAAAATTATGAATTTGCCTCATCTCTTCCCCAGCAATGGATTAATTCGTAAGACTTGTCACTAAACCATTATCATCCCCCCAAAATAAAATAAAATAAAATAAAATTGCGTAAAAATACTTAGATTTCGGCATTAAATAACCCATGGTGGTGTTGATATGCCGCTAAACAAAAACAACTAAACTAGCCATGCTGTGTCATCACCGCATTGGTTGTGCACATATTTCTGGAATCCAGTTTATCCCATTGTACTAAACCTTACAAGAAGGTTCACCAGTTGCTAGGATGTCTAGACAGTGAAGACCAGTTTAGTCTCCAGTTATTCTACGCATGTTAATGTTGGTAGTTTCTTGGCATGAATAACACTCGCAGAATGACCTAAAATAGTAGACAGCACGGTAGATTAAATGCATTTGTGGGGCAGTGGATGTTGACTCAGAACGAGAATTCGGGGAGCCGTTTTCGAATTCCAATTGAATTCCTTGCATTCACTTACGCACAAATACCCTTGGGAAAGGTATTAATCCGTCTCTTTCCTTCCAGTTATGGGTTAAATAATAGGACAGATTGAGTTCTATAACCTTGGCTGACAACCAGTCTACCGCAGAAAGCAATATTCTGCCCAGTCAGTCATGTCTCTTTCGAGATATGATCGCCCAAAGCGTGTTTCACGTGCGGCACTTAACTGACTGACTGAATATAATAGTTGGAAATATAAGTAAAACTTCTACTGGGCATAAAATGGGGGATCGGTTTTATACTGTTATGAAGTAATAAACTGATCCCCCACTAATTATACTTAATATAATAATGTAATATAATCTATCTCTTCTCCCTCCAGGTATGACTTAAATGGCAGGACAGATTGGGTTCTATAGCCTTGGCAGGCAACCAGTCTACCTCAGAAAGCAATGGCAACCTACTGCGGGATAATCTTCTGCCCAGTCAGTCATGTCTCCTTCAAGACATCATCGCCCAAGTGTGTATCACATATGTCACTTAACTGGCTGACTGAATATAATAGTTGAAAACATGATTAAGGCTTCTACTAGTCATAAAGTGGGGGATCAGTTGTATATTGTTATGAAGTAATAAACAGATCTCCCACTAATTACTACATTATAATATAATACATCTGTTCCCTCTCTAGCTACGAGTCAAATAACAGGACAGATTGGGTTCTACAGCCTTGGCTGGCAACCAGTCTACCATATAAAGTAATGGCAACCTACTGCAGGATAATCTTCTGCCCAGTCAGTCATGTCTCATTCGAGATATGTTCACCCAAAGCGTTTATCACGTATGACACTCAATTGACTGACGGGATATAAAGTAAATAATATCATCTGAAATTCGGCTTGTACGAATTGATTCCGTTTGCAAGTAAGTGTGAGATAACATCATTTTGAAATGTCGATTAGTACAATTAATCGACACAAAACGTCTGTTATAATATTTGCTTTAAAGAACAGTTGCTGCCTAAACACAAATAATGATTAACAAGTCATTCCCGCAGATCACATAATTTTTTGAGCTCATAAATACTTTTTAAGGAGACGAGGAAATATCTTGTTCTTATACATTCCTTTTCCCTCGTCTCTTTAAAAAGTTCAAATAACTCTGTGACCAGTGGGATTGACTTTTTCATCATCACTTTCGGATCTGATTTCTGGTTAGAGGCACATTTATTATAGCAAAAACTTCAAAAATGTGGATGAAACCGGAAAAAGGCGCGGGAAATTGTACATACATTAATTACATCCTAATCAGAGCTCGTTTCTTTGATGACCCAAATAATAGTTACATATTTTATTTACACCAACAAATTTATCTATCAAAATCATATTTACCAATCGCCATACCGCATTATCTTATAATTTAAGGAAATAAGGTTACCTCGACGCACTGTAACGATTAGCAAGCTTGTCTTGTTAGAACAATTATGACTGAGTAGCGAGTTCGATCCTCACTGGGTGCCCCATACTTTCGGCCTTGTGTCACATCTAAGCAAAGCACTGATCTCTAAGGAAATAAAAACAATAATGTATGTGCGAAAATTTTCAGCGTTAAACTAAATTTCCAGTCATTTTATTTTATATAGAGTGTCACTTCTAGACGTAGAGGACCACAGCTCTTCACAACTTCCTATTCTTTGTAGCGCTAAAGCATCTTTATCCCCTTATTCTCCCTTCCCAATTTATGAAAAAAAAAAACAAAGAGGTATAACCTACCTAATGAACTTGTGGGAGGTTGGCAGAAGATTTAGTTATTACATTAACAAAAAACAAAGAGGATCGGTTGATGTAATGAATTTGATCCTCATCGGGGATCCCACAATCGTGGCTTTGCAAGACAAAACCAAACTTATTAAAACAAAAATACAATAAATATCAATGTCGACGAACGTAGGACTGTAGTTAGTACGTTTATGTCGTATTTCAGTTAGTTTGTGTAGTGAGTTCGATCCTCATCGGGGATCCCAGCATCGTAACCTAGTGCGAGACTAAACTAAGCTACATATTGATATTAAATGCAAGTGACGACCACTGTATGACTATGGTTAAGAAACTTATCCTCTATAGCTATTCGTTAGTAACGCGAATTCTATCCTCATCGGGGATCACCTAGAATTATTATTGGAGATATACAAATGATATGTTTCTCCACTTCATATACAAAATTCTGGAGGAATCTGATATATAAACCGAAATTTATTAAGATCGATAATAACGCTTCTTTCAATGTAAAATGTTTCTTGTGCTGTTTGTGTTCTTGTTAAAGAGTAGTAATAAATAACAGTGTCTGTCAGTTAACATCCACTTATATTTCCGTTGTTTTCTTTGCAAAACGACGTTTGCGATGTGTCTGAGAAAGGCAGACACATTCCTCTTTAAAAAAAAAAAACAAGCGTTGGAGCTAAAGTTTTTCTTACGTTTGTGGCTTAGGGCCATATCACGTTGAATACACCGGTTCTCGCTCGATCACCGAATTTAAGCAACGTTGAGCCTGGTCAGTACTTAGATGGGTAACCGGTGGGGATTCTAGGTGCTGTAAGCGTATAGTGACGGATGTGCGTTGTGGTGCAGTGGATAGCGGCTCGGAAATAGAAATCGGAAATAGAAATGAAGGTCGTTTTGAATGGGCGTGCCTCTTCATCCTACAGCACGAATGCTGGTGTCCCACAGGGCTCTATCCTGGGCCCGACGCTCTTCCTTATTTTCATCAACGACATCCCAGATGAGATCAGTTCCCAAGTAGGCACCTACGCAGATGACAGTACAATATACTCCCGCACCAGTAAGAAACCTGTCGTGGCGGACAGATATAATCTCGCTGCTGACCTTGAACGGGATCTACACTCTGTGGTGAACTGGGGCAAGAAGTGGCTTGTCAACTTCAATGCGTCTAAGACCAAGCTGTTGTCTGTCAACCATCACAGACAACCTCTCCTGCCTCCCATAAGCATGGACCAAGCGATTCTCCCTGAGAGCAACACACTCCTCAGACCTCAAATGGAACCACTATATTGAATCCATAGCTAAATCTACTGCTAAGAAGGTTGGGTCACTATGTCGATACAGAATGTTTTTTCCGCCTGAATCCATCCTGCACATGTACAAGTCAACCATCCGTCCGTGCATGGAGTACTGCTGCCATTTATGGTCAGGCGCTCCTACCGTTCTCCTCAGTGTTCTCGACAGGCTCCAAAGGAGAGTCTGTAATGTGATAGGTACTGTTCTGGCGGCTCGACTGCAGCCACTTCCCCACTGTCGAAATGTGGCCTCCCTTTGTCTGTTCTATAAATACGTTCATGGCTTCTGCTCCAACGAACTTAAGTCACTGGTGCCTCCTCAACAGGTGTTTACTCGTGCAACCAGACTGACAACTGGGTCCCACCCATTCACAGTCAGGTTAGCCAAATGCAGACGACAATTCTACTCCTGCAGCTTCTTCTCTCGCACTTCCCGCCTGTGGAACTCGCTCTCATATTCTTGCTTTCCTGACGGCTACAACCTCCAGAAATTTAAATGCAATGTCAATACTCATCTATTAACCACTGGACTCTAGCTCTCTCCCCTCCCCTGTATAACCTTCCCTTTCTCTCCACCTATGCATCTGTCATCGCACCTGCTTTCTCAGCTTTCTATTGCTCCTTTCTGACTAGTTTGTACTTCTCACTCTTTTCTAATTAATCTTTTTACAGTTATGTAGCCCCCCGCTCATCAGTGGCATTTCTGCCTTGCTCGGGGTGAAATGATTAAAAAAAAATGTCATGTGTAAAACAAAGTCTTCCATAATTCCCTCAAGCTTTTAACCTCTCACCATATACGCAAGCTATATCGACGACATATTCATATTAGCAAACAGTTTAATTACCACACATATACCACATCGGTTCTTGAAATATGAACTTCGAGTAGTTTATCAACACACACACACACACACACACACACACACACACTGCATTTACTTTTATAAAAAGTGCTCGATACAACGCAGAATGTTATATTGTAATAGTTGTTACAATGGTTTATAAATTCATACTAACACTACACAAAAATTTTCGCGTTTCGAGGCTACCTTTAGGTGCTTCTCATCGGGTGACGAAGTTGAAAATGTTCACTAAATGAGTGAACATGTTGATATGGGAATTAGGTGTGATTTTCAACTTCGTCACCCGATGAGAAGCACCTAAAGGTAGCCTCGAAACGCGAAAATCTTATGTAGTGATACTATGAATTTATAAAAGTTGGGAAAAAAACTTTTTTTCAACTTTTTCACCGGATGAGAAGCGCGCAAAGCAGCTTCGAAACGCGAAAACTTTTGTGTAGTGATACTATGAATTTATAAACCATTTGAACAACTATTACAATATATATATATATATATATATATATATATATATTATTTTATTTCTCTATTTGGAATTTCATTTAATTTAAGGTTAAGTAACAAGTATGTTTCAGTACGAATTTACTAAGGATGGGCGATAAAATTAAATCGACCGGTTGTATGTTAATCGTAGGGACCCATACGTCTTGGCATTTTGGCCACCTCGAAGTGGTGTAATGGTTAGCAAGCTTGTCTTGCTCGAATCATTATAGTTGAGAAGTGAGTTCAATTTTCACGGGGTGTCCCATACTTTCGGCTTAGAAATTCACCATACATCATGGCGTTTTCTTTTGAATAAATTTTCTTCATCTTTTTCTTAAAGCGGCATTTTCCACGCCAAAATTGCAATCAAGAATATGGAAAAAAAAGGGGGGGTTCTGTGGTATGACCATATCCTTCATTAATAGATCTGTCGTGAACGCATATATATTCAAAGAGCTCTGCTGACACGATTAGTCTTAATTATAAATCATTTTACCTTCCATCAATATGGCTGATCCTAACCTCTAGGAGAGTGGCTCATTACGATTCTTCGGGCTAACGATTTCCGCTGACAAGAATTCGAAAGATTATATTGAATCAGTTACTAGCTCCGCTGTTAGGAAAGTTGGTTCACTGTGTCGTGCGAGGCAATGTTTCTCGCCAGAATCTATCGTACATATTTATAGGTCTGCAATTCGTTCTTACTCTGAATATCGCTGCCTCACGTGCTTTGCTGCTCCTGTTATATATTTAGGAATTCTTGCTAGAATCCAAAAATGAATCTGTAATGTCATTTGTCTTGAGCTGACATTTCGGCTTCAGTCACTTTCGCACCGCCGTAAAATAAATTCCCTCGGACGTTTTCTACCATGGCAATTGTGCTGATGAATTTTGCTCTATGCCACCTAGATTTTAGGAATTTAATCGCAGTACTAGCTTGGAGGCAAAGTATCATCATTTTATAGTTGAATTGGCTAAATGTAACCGTAAGTTCTATGCTGACAGTTTCTTCTCTCGCACTTCTCCTTGACATAATTCGCTCAGTTAAAATGACAAATTTTTTGCATTATATATATATATATATATATATAGATGCATATATATATGGGGTGGTTTAATAATTATGGCCCGTAGTATATATGTACACTAACGGCCATAATTATTAGGCCACCCCAGTTTTTTAAAAGAAATTATGTATTTCATACTATTTTTAGTATTTATTGCCAAGTGGATAATTCTAAATGAAAATAGAATGGTTCATTAGTTATTATTACTGTGCAAAATTTTACAAGGCAAAGAAGCAAAGATGAACTCGTCCGAATCACTCTAAATTTTCTTCATTCTTTCATTGTTAAAACTTCAATATAGGTAATTATTAAATATTTATGAATTCATTTGATGCGAATGTTTTGTGCAGCATTAACAAAAGAACCATTTTATTTTCATTTACAATTATTCACTTTGCAATAAATACTAAAAAATAGTATGAAATACTTTTTAAAACACTGGGGTAGCCTAATAATTATGGCCGGTAGTATATACGTATATATAGCAGGAGAAAAACTGGTAAATAATCACAATGAATTTTAGTAATATTAGGTTAAGTATTAAAACTGATCGCGCAATGTACAGAGTAAATATTTATTTATTTTAAATGTAGATTCAATATTTTATATTTGCCAATAACAATTTCTACAGGCTCTCAGAATCTGATATATATATATATAGTCATCTGCAGACAGATCTGTTTCACTGTATCACAGCTCATCAGTATATATATATATATATATATATATATATATATATATATATATATGAAAAAATACTAAAAAGTTGTAAGTTAAAAATGCATTTTTTGTCAGTATTTATTTATTTCTATTATTATATAAATATATTTGATATTTCGGCCTTTCATCAGAAAGAAATGATTTTAAAATTTAAACTAGAAGCGTCCGTCGCGAGATGCGTCCGTCTCGAGAAGCGTCCGTCGCGTGATGTGTACATCTCGTAATGTAGAAAGCAATAGAGTTTGAATATTTTTAAACGTAAACCTAACTGTAATAATACTTTTAAATGATTATATATACCCTGACCTCATTCATCCAGGGCTGGTAACGTTATGAATTCGCCTTGACTGTAACTAATATGTAGCAATTTAGTCTGTTTAAAAGTTAACGGACAAACTGACAAGTCGATAAAGCCTAAGTTTTGTAATTTGTGCATGTATATATGCGTGGGTGTATTAATCTGTATATGTGTCTGTTTGCCAATTTTTGTGAATATACTCGTTTATTTTTCCATGTGTGGATGTTTGTAGGTTTATTTATGTATGCGTTCTTTCTATTCCTCGTTTAATAACTTTCTAAATCTACTAAATTGTTAAACAATTTTTTGTTAAATTTCACAACAAAAATAAAGTAGCTATAATAGTTAATTAATAATGCTGATCTCAATTTAATCAAATTTTAATATCAATGCCCACCAAGATTATTTTTAAGTCTGTTCATATATTCTCCAAATTAGAAGTTGCTTTACTCTGATTGGTCCACATTGTACATACAACAATACCTCCCTGATTAAAGGGGTCTTGCTTGTTTTTAACCTTGTAAAACCATTCAATTTAAAATAAACCACATCACTTGACAAGACACAAGAAGTGTCGAAACAAAATAGCTACTTTTGTAGTGATATATATATATATATATATATTCCCAAACAAAAATGAATTACTGAATGAAAGAACAAAAATTATGACTAAGTTTAACCATACTGTGAAATACCTATTGGGTTCATAAAACCATGGATAAAAACGTTATAATTTCTTCTAATTTTAAAACTTACGCGTTCAAAAATTCCCCCCTCCCTGAGCGTTCAAAAAAATTCCCGTTACGTGAGCCAAAAGAAAAACTGTAAAATCAGTTATTGCAGATCGCCTGGAGACAGCAAATGGTAGAAACATTAGTCGCGTAGTAATTCGTTTACAAATGAAGAATATCTATATATATGAAAGGCAAGGTGTGTGTGTGTGTGTGTGTGTGTGTGTGTGTGTGTGTGTGTGTGTGTGTGTCTGTGTCCTTTATACTCACCAAACTTCACACAAATAGTTTTTAGGCTTCCAGTCAGGTAATGGGCTTCTGATTTTTTCCGATTCCCCCACCCGATATCGGAAATCGATATCCCGATATCTGATCAGGTCTGATCAAGATCAGGATTTCAGCCCTTTTATCGTGGTCCTTGCTGCAGAATTTGCTCTAACTTGGTAAAATTATAGGTTTTAGTCTCAAACTTTAGTAGATCTTCTCAGACGACTCATTTTCCATGATAACGGAAATCGATACTCCCGATATTCTATCGAATCTGATCAAAAACCGATATTCAACCATCAATATGGCTCGTTTTCTCCAATTTATTTTATGATAATTTTGGATAAACTTGTAAGCTGTAGGAAGTTCGGTTATGCCTGACACAAGACCGAATCAAAGAAACATTAACCAGCTCCCTACGCTACAAATTCATTTCATATTAATTTTCCGATAATCAAAGCAGTAATTCAAAATTATTCCGATTTTGGACTTTGTACAAAAAATAATCTAAAATTTTAGAAAATAATAAATCATATAAAATTCTTTTAAAATATTTCTGATGCAAAATTGGCATCAAACTTTATATATTTTCGTAACTTAATAAAAAAAAAGACATCTTTGTCATCCGCATTGTAATACTTTCAAAATCACGCTAAAATATTACAAATTTTGCAGAAATAAATATCCATAGTAAATTTTTCCTTGTTTAAATATAAAAGAAAATTGTGCTTTATTAATTTATGCAAACAACATCAACAAAAATTATTTTTGTGTCATTGAATTCTTTTGTTAGGTTTTCAAGACTTTTTATTTGATATTGCAAAAAAATTTACTACAAGTAAAATATACTTCTCGTTACCCCTCTCAATTTTAAGAGTATTTCCGAAAAAGCTATTAATGACCCCGACAAACTATTTCGACAAAATGTTCTAATAAAATAACCAATTCAGTATACAGTTGATTCATTAATGAATAAGTGCTGAAAATTTTATTTCAATCGGATGATTTTCTGATTTGTGGTTCGTTTTTAAAAACAATGGGTAACGTTTGCTGCTTTTCTTTCAAAAGAAACGCGCCCATTTTGTGGATAAGTAAATTATAACCGATGTTTATACCCTTCCACTGCTTATAAATGATTCTAGCAATAATAATTAAAAAAATATTATTTAGTCTGAAGAAGTCCTTTTGAATGTTTAAGGTGTTAGTATTTTCCTCCTTATTGTGGTGGGATATATAGAATTTACATTATTTACCCTGTTCGGACTGTTGTCCTCATCTTTATTGCCATGTTTACGATGTTTCGGTCGTTGAACGCTCCAGCCTTCCTCAGGTGCTAGGAATTTTGAAACAAACCCTTTAATTTGCTCACTGAGATATATAATGGATTATTACAGATTTATTACGAGCGGATTATCCATGTGGATTGTGCACGAAAAAGGTTTGTAAAATCTATTGGCTAAAATGTTATGGAAAGAACAGAAAAAGTAGTTGAAACATAAGCAATTCTTGCAGTGGGAATAACTCTTTAAAACAAAAAATAACACCGAGATTTAATTGTCAGTTGCGTCCGTCAACACTGTGATGAATAATCCGCTATTATCGCCGAGTACTACGCTAGGCTATGTTTGGTAAAACATCTATGAATTGCTTGAACTTTAGAAGCATCTCAAGAATTCACTAAAATTAAGTTTGCCAGTGTTTTATTTTGATACTGGGTTTTAGTGGAATTAAGGCCAGTAAACGACAGGCAGCGGAAACAACTTAGTATGGGGAGTCTGTGGAAAAATACGAGGAATTCTCATCTTAAGAACGAAGAATCCTTGAAGAACAGGCGCATTCTTGACATGCCTTTCATAACTATATAAATATTCCGTTTATACACACACAAACACCAAATAAATAATTAAGTAAATAAATGGTTACTGATTTTTTTAGAATTGACATTCCAAAAATAAAATAACCGATTATATCAGTACCAAAATCAAAGTGATTTTATTTTTATTTCTTCAAAATCAAATGTTTTATTTTTCAAACGTACATTCAAGATGTTCGTTGTGGTGCAATGGATATCGGCTTGGAACGAGAAATCGGAGAGATGAGTTCGAATTCCAGTAGTATTCACTTACGCGCAAATATCTCTTGGGAAAAGTATTAATACATTTCTTCTCCTCCCAGCTATGGGTTAATCAGTAAGATTTGTATTACTAAAACAATCATTATCACCCCGCCTCAAAAAATTCTTACAATCTAAAAAAAATATTTTTCTGGCTTTCAATAACCTGCAAAGGGTTGATAATCTATTAATAATGAATCAGTCGATTAAAACGATTTATAAAAAAAGTCTCCACGTTGGAAAAATGATGTCGATGTGTACCAGAGAGTGGTTGAGGTACGGACGGTAAGAAAGTAAATAAATATGAATAAATTTAAATGTTTTGGATTATGCAAATTAATCACCAAGACGTTGTGCTCTTGATATCATCCACTTACGCATTTTTTTTTAAAGCAATTCACCGTAAGGAAGGCAGTAATGGCACTAAGACGCAAAAGACTACTGGGTATAAAAGATAATGAGA
This sequence comes from Ascarosepion bandense, assembly GCA_037127315.1. NCBI lineage: Eukaryota > Metazoa > Mollusca > Cephalopoda > Sepiida > Sepiidae > Ascarosepion > Ascarosepion bandense. The sequence continues at coordinate 2,189,328 of JBBBDQ010000708.1, forward strand.
AAACTTTAGAAAGAACCGGAAACCAAGTCCTAAACTTGAAGAAAAGGGATAAACAAGGAATACTCCTGTTCAAAAAAACCGGAGAGGAGTTTGAACATCCTCGTTAACAATCTCGCTACAGGAGTTGCTCATTTATCCACATTAATAATAAAAAAAGAGAGTAGGGAAATAAGAGATAGATTAAAACATGTTGTTAGTGTACGTTTTGGGGGTTCAACTGAGGAACCGTATATAAATATTAACTTTAACAATAATACACTTCGCTTCAATGTAAGCTCTTTATTTATTTATGGCGTCCTAAGTATGACGATAAACTACATCCGGCAGCAAGGTCTGTGATCGGAAGATTGGAGGTTTTGAGGAGCGTGAAACCACTTCTTAACAACTGTTGTTGCCAGGCTCACTCTGACCCGGTGTGCTAGCACCTGTTAAAGCCCCAGCTATAGGCAAATCGTAAACCACCAAACAAAAATCAACAGTACATTATATAATAAAATTACCAATAATACAATTTATAATAAAATGACTAACAATATATTTTTATAACAAAATAACAAACAATACATTTTTATAATAAAATTATCGACAGTATATTTTTATAACAAAATGACCAACAATACATTTTTGTAATAAACTGAATAACAGTGCATTATTGTAATAAACTTAGCAACAATACATTTTATAATAAAATGATCAATAATACATTTTTATAATAAAATGACCAACAATACGTTTTACAACAATATGACCAACAATATATTGTTATAACAAAATGACCAACCATACATTTTTACAACAAAATGACCAACGATGCATTTTTATAACAAAATGACCAACAGTACATTTTTATCAGAAAATGACTAACAATGCATTTTTATAACAAAATGACCAACAATACATTTTATAACAAAATGACCAACAATACATTTTTATAACAAAATGACCAACAATACATTTTATAACAAAATGACCAACAATACATTTTATAACAAAATGACCAACAATACATTTTTACAACAAAATGACTAAAATACATTTTATAACAAAATACCAACAATACATTTTATAACAAAATGACCAACAATACATTTTATAACAAAATAACAAACAATACATTTTTATAATAAAATTATCGACAGTATATTTTTATAACAAAATGACCAACAATACATTTTTGTAATAAACTGAGTAACAGTTCATTATTGTAATAAACTTAGCAACAATACATTTTATAATAAAATGACCAACAATACGTTTTACAACAATATGACCAACAATATATTGTTATAACAAAATGACCAACCATGCATTTTTACAACAAAATGACCAACGATGCATTTTTATAACAAAATGACCAACAGTACATTTTTATCAGAAAATGACTAACAATGCATTTTTATAACAAAATGAGCAACAATACATTTTATAACAAAATGACCAACAATACATTTTTATAACAAATGACCAACAACACATTTTATAACAAAATGACCAACAATACATTTTTACAATAAAATGACCAGCGATGCATTTTATAACAAAATGACCAACAATACATTTTTATAACAGAATGACCAACAGTACATTTTTATCAGAAAATGACTAACAATACATTTTTATGATTTAGAAACTGTACAGGGTGCAATTAGGAAATTGTTTCCATTTCATATTGTTATTTTCATCCATGCGCATTGTTTTGAATTTTGTCGACAGCACAGTATAGTAGGGTCAGCTGGGCATCGTCTGTGAGAAAAGAGCATTATTCCGCAATACACTCTGCCAAAAATTTGGAAATAACATGCTTTAGTGCTTGGCATTCGCTCCAGAAGCTTCAATATGAACATTTCAGAATGTCTGGGTGTCAATCTTAGGACAATGCAGAAGATTTGGAAAGAGTTGGATGAGTCTAATGGTGATTACGAAGGTATGGCAGCTCAAAAACTCACTCTGATCATTCTGATAACGAAAGAACTCCTGAATTTGTTGTTGAGATCTATGATTGACAATGATCCCTCCGGATCAATCAGGTCCATATGCAGGGAGGTAGTTCTTCCCTGGGTCAAGAAGGTGGCTCCTGGAAGACCCTATGTTTGGCAAAGGGACTCTGCATCTTGCCACCCAAGCAGGAGATCACAGTCATGGAGTCAGACAATATCTGCAGACACATTACCCCCTTATATTTGGCAACCTAACTCCCAGACTGCAACTCCCTTGGTTATGACGCGTACACTGCAGTTGTAACACTAAAAATGAACTGAAGGTAGTATTCATTAGCTTAAACAAGAAGACCTTCCAGAAGAGTTGCATGAGATTCCGAAGTCGTCTGGTGGCCTTCGTTGAAGCTAATGGTGATTGCATTGAATAAATTTATTATTTCGTATTTCAATATGTGTTTGTGTAATTTGGGTAAATATATCTGAGATGTCAGTGCAATTTTCATTTTTGGGTTATTTAGACAATTTACCCATCGCACCCTGTATATCTAAAAACAAAAAATAAAAAGAAGATACATTTATCTTGAAAGTAGTAAATTATGTACAAAGAATCTGTAGTTGGAAACATGAAATTGCGTTCTTGTTATTTGTATTTTAGAATTAAATAATCCAGAGGTTGATGTGCAACTAAACAAAATCACCCAAGTAACCATTATTTATTTATGTAAAAGGACGGATGATACTTAATGACGAAAGTGAATTTAGAAAATTTTACACATGAACTCATTGAATTCAGGAAGGCAAAAAGAATCAGTGAGTAACCGAGTTAAGGAGTTTGTATGAATGGGGTGGGGAGAAAGCAGGATGACAACATGTCAATCGTTACTTTAGGGAGAGGAAGTTAAGGAGAATCACGATTGTCCACTTTCTGAAGAGACATGGGTCATTAAGATATTAATATGTCCGTAGCGAATGGTGAAAATGTATTATGACAGTTAAGACCACAAGAAAGGGAAGGTTAAAATTTCTGGGACACATTATAAGGAAAGAAGACGAGGAAACTTTAACACACATAGGATTTACTGAACGGAGGATGGGGCAGAGACAAACAGCTTGCAGCGCACATAATGAGATTGTGCGAATGGATAGCATAGATACAAGGAAGGAAAGCTGTGGAGAACCATGATGGCTTGGCCCTGAAGAGATACGGTACATAAAAGAAGAATTAAACTTAATTGTGATAACATTAGCTGTTTCCTTGTAAGGAAATATTCTAGATTTATTGACAGAGCAGCGAGTACTATATTTAGATGAAATTTATAAAATCTTTCTTTTAAATCATTTCTTCAGGAAAATATCTCAACTCCAGCAGCTGTTATTGCTCTTTCCAGTATTGATGGGGGGGGGGTTCCTTCCGAACTTTTTATTTAAAGTAGTGTGGAATGTGAACATCTTGATTATGGCATTATTTTCTCCTTCTGTTGTAATTTATAAAATCTTTCTTTTAAAACAATTTTTCAGGAAAATAGGTTTCTCAAGTCCAGTATCTGTTATTGATCTTTCCAGTATTGATGGGGGTTTCCTTCCTAACCTTTTATTTGAAGTAGTGTGGAGTGTCAACATCTTGATTATGGCATTATTTTCTCTTTCAGTTGAAATTTATAAAATCTTTCTCAAAAACAATTTTTCAGGAAAATAGGTTTCTCAAATCCAGTAGCTGTTATTGGTCTCTCTAGTATGGATAGGCGTTTCTTTCTTAGACTTTTATTTGAAGTAGTGTGTAATGTCAACATCTTGATTATGGTAATATTTTCTTTTTCAGATGAAATTTATAAAATCTTTCTTTTCAAACAATTTTTCAAGAAAATAGTTTTTTTTAAGTCCAGTAGCTGTTATTGCTCTTTCAAGTATGGATGGGGGTTTCCTTCCTAACCTTTTATTTGAAGTAGTGTGGAATATCAACATTTTGAATATGTCATTATTTTATTTTTCAATTGAAATTTACAAAATCTTTCTTCTAAAACAATTTTTCAGGAAAATAGGTTTCCCAAGTCCAGCTGTTATTACTCTTTCAAGTATAGATGGGGGTTTCCTTCCTTACCTTTTATTTGAAGTAGTGTGGAATGTCAAGATCTTGATTATGTCATTATTTTCTCTTTCGCTTTAAATTTATAAAGTCTTTCTTTTAAAGCAATTTCTCGGGAAAATAGCTTTCTCAAGTCCAGTAGCTGTTATTACTCTTTCCAGTATTGACGGGGGTTTCCTTCCTAACCTTTTATTTTGAGTAGTGTGGAATGTCAACATTTTAATTATATTCATTTTAGTTGTTGCTGCTGTTGAAATTCCTCAAGTGATGGCGCTTTCGTTATTTGGTGCACGCCTTTTTGAATCTATAGCGCCAGTCCACGAGGTAAAAAGGGTAGTCTTTGCCAAGATTTACAAAGCTTAATTCGCTCAGTGCCATTTCGATTATTGATCTGAGAAAAACGGTTGTATACAGCTGACAGTTTATATATTTCTAGACATGCTTAACACTATACCTGACATCCCTATGAAAGCTTGGATACGAGGAGGTAATTTAAGTGTCCAGATTTTAGGTTTATATTTTGGTTTTGTAACAATTTGCAGTATTGTGTGAAACTATCACTGTCTGTTCTAGTGTTTCTCAACCGGTATTCACCGGAACCCTAAAGTTCCACAAGGAGTCTCTAGAGGTCCCTCAAGAGGCAAGCAACGAACAGATGTCGCATTCTTCTTTTTTGTTTCATGTGCCTTGTCTCTTCAAGAGGTAGGCGATCGTGGACTCCACGTGCCTTTGTCCCTTGTCGGTCTTAATATATTTCCTCTTGGTATCTCTCCCAAACCTCTCTCAGTCATCCATTTGCTCAAACCTATCAAATATATCTCACGCTGCTTTCCTCTGTCTCTCTTTCCTTCTATGAGTATTAGATTCTCCAAACCCTTCTTCCTCATTACATGTCCCAAAAACCTCAGATGTCTCTTCCTGCTGTTAAGTATAAGTTTTCTTCTCGTTTGCATCCTCTCCAGCACCTCGTCATTGATCACGTTCTCAGTCCATGGTAACCTTCAGCATCCTTCTGTAGAACTACATTTCTGCTACCTCGAGCATCTCCTTCATCCTTGAAGAGACCGGTGTCACACTTTTCATCCTCTGTCAGAACACTTCCCAGGTAATTCGCATTAGAGACCGTCCATCATTCGCTGCCATACAGGACAGATATCACGTAGCAATCCAGCACTGTTTCCAATGAGATTTTTCTGTCTTTCAGTACAATGGTTAACTTTTGAAATGTGTCCTTGGTCATGCCAATGCTTCTTCGGATCTCGGTGTCACACTTTTCATCCTCTGTCAGAACACTTCCCAGGTAATTCGCATTAGAGACCGTCCATCATTCGCTGCCATACAGGACAGATATCACATAGCAATCCAGCACTGTTTCCAATGCGAATAAAGAAGACTTAGGAAAATAGGTCTCGACACAGAACGAATAATAATGAGTGGAGAGAGGAGGTGAAAAGGGAAAGAACACTTATACAAGAGGAATGTGAATTGAATTGTTTTGGTGGGTCATGGAGGACTCTGTAAGGGGGTAGGGAAATTCAATAAAGGGTGAAAGAGGCGCTGAATCGATAGATCAGTATTGCTATTGGCACAAAAATCAAGGTAGTCAAATTTTCAAAAACAACAAAAAAAAACTATTTAAAGCCACACATATTATACTTCCATATCTTCAGGACGTTGGTGATCATGGACTTCCACTTGGCCCTGTCTCTTGTTGCTGTCAGTATTTTTCCTCTTGGTATCTCTCCCAAACCCTGCAACCTCTGCAATCCATTTTCTCAAGCCCATAAATCTAGAATATAAATGGATAAAAAGCAGCATGGCCACAAAGTGAGGGATCACTTTATATATTGATTATAATAGAGAATTGATCCCCCACTTTATATCCACATCATAATTTCTGATTTGTTTATCAAATTCTGAATAGGTATCAATGTACCTCTTCTCATTACTGATTAGCTACACAGAAATGCTTCTAATTTCCTCTTCTTCATGTGCCGTGTCCTTTCAGGACGTAGGTGATCATGAACTTCTACTTGGCTCTGTCTCTTGACGCTCTCAGTATTTTTCCTCTTGGTATCTCTCCCAAACCCCGCTCCCCATCCATTTGCTCAGGCCTATCAAATGTGTCTCGCGCTGCTTTTCCCTGTCTCTCTTTTCTTCTATCCGTCCTGAGAGTATTAGATTCTTCAGACCTCTATCCTCATTATGTGTCCCAGGAACCTCAGCTGTCTTTTCCTGATGTTAAGTAATTTTTCTTCTCGTTTATAACCTCTACAACACCTCGTCATTGCTCACGTGCTCCATCAATGTAACCCTCAGCATCCTTCTGTAGAACCACATTTCTGCTGCCTCGGGTGTCTCGTTCATCCTTGAGGAGATCGTCCAACGTCAACTGTTATGCAGAACAGTTATCACATATCAGTCTAGCACTCTTTTCTTTGTTTCTAATGAGATTTTCCCGTCTCTCAGTATTCTGGTTAACTCTTGAAAGGTGTCCTTGGTCATTCCAATGTTTCTTCGGATCTCAGTGTCACACTTTTCATCCTCTGTCAGAACACTTCCCAGGTAATTCACATAAGAGGAGCAAATTTCATTAAATTGTCTTCGAAAGGAACATTTTATGACCCATATATTTGCTCCTAAGACATTCTCCCTTGATTTATCTCATGCCTTTCCAATATTGTCAATAAAGGATTCTTTCTGTTCATGTATGTTATGGGTGTGCGAACAATATGGGATCTTGTGTTTCGTTTTGTTATTTTCATCTGGGATCATTTCAAACGAGCAAAACGTGTTAAATTGATACTGGTGCGGAACATTATATGAAAACATGAAATAAAATATAAATAATATTTGATTTATTGATATATATAACACAGAGGGAAGCAGAAACCAACCGTTCCGAAGATGTGGTACAATAAAAATTGCTCAATAGAAAATTCAACCAAAAGAAAGTAGAGAAAAATATAGTTAGCAAATAAGCTGTCGCATCAAACTACTCGGCTTTCAACCGTGAGGTATCTTCTATCCAGGGTCGTAGCTGATGCTAAAAAAACACCGGGCACAGAGAAAATTGCCCGGATTTATTAGCTGACAATGTGATGACGTCATCAGTGTCATCCGTTTTCAGAAATTATGATTTTTGCGGATGTTTTCGGCTATTCCAATGGAAATTAGGCACAGAACTTGAACGAAAGCAGGAAATCGGGTTCGGACTTTCTGAGTATAACCAATCTTTTCTCCCAAAATTAATAAATAAACAGATTTTTACTGCGTTCATTCGGATGTTTTCTTCGTTTTTCTTTCTTTCTTTCTTTTTTTCTTTCTTTCTTTCTTTCTTTCTTCTTGAATTGTTTAGTTTGATTTCTGACGAAGACATTTTTCCTTGCCCGGATTTTCTCTATGATTACACGGATCGGCCCGGACCCGTGCCCGGTGTGCCCGGTAGTCAGATACAGCCATGCTTCTATCTGAAGATACCTCACGGTTGAAAGGCTGGTAGCTTGGCATCTTATAGTCTCTAATAGGTTCCCATGGTAAAACAAAAAAGTGCAGTAATGTAATTATTTTTAAAAATCTTTATTCTAAATGATTTGTATTAACCATTTCAATTTTCGATTTGTAAATATAGTCTTTATTTTATAAATTAATAACCGAAGATACTGAGTGACTGGAAATAACTTAAAAGATATTTAAAACGTTATAAATTATCATAATTAGCAAAGAAAAAAATGAAAACAATTCTTATAAAAATTCATTATTCGGAATATTTTTTTTTTCAGATTATGATATCCTAAAATTATATGATTTATAAAATCAATTTAAATTTACCTAAATTAAAATAGTGTAGTTTTAATGCATTTTTTATTTTACTATTCGGACCAGATTTTCTGAAAAGTGGACACGTAATTAAAAAAAAGTAGTACATGATTTGCATTCCTGAAAGAGTTCTGCATTTTTAACTAAAAAGAAAAAAAGTTTTCATACATTATGAGTTTCTAGAAGTTTCATGCAGTTGATTGGTGTAAATATATATATATATATATATATATATATATATATATATATATATATATATATATACCAAGTTTTTTCAAGAATAATAATTGCATAAATGACTTTATTTATTACTTGATTTGTTTGCAAGAATTTCCAAATTTATGTATCTTTCAACACCAAAAAACGACTTGTAGAATATTACGTTTGCCATCATAACATTACCTCAACATAGGGTGAATCGCTGACGGGAAAAAATAACCGAAATTTCAAATTTGTCAGAAAGGATTCAGTAAAAAATTAAAAACAAATTAATGACAACAAACTTTGATCTTTCCTAAAAAAAAACATTTTGATGATTAAACTTTGTTTTTATTAAGTTTGAGGCCTTTTAATATGATGTACCTAGTTTTAGACGTCTTTCTTACTAGCACATCTAAGAAAATACATCTTTCTGATTCAACAAGTTACAAAGTGTAACTTAGTATTTTCGCATTCACTTACGCGCAAATACCCTTGGGAAAGGTATTAATCCATCTCTTCCTTCCAGTTATGGGTTAAATAGCAGGACAGATTGGGTTCTATAGCCTTGGTCGGCAACCAGTCTACCGCAGAAAGCAATGGCAACCTACTGCGAGATAATCTTCTGCCCAGTCAGTCATGTCTCTTTCGAGACATGATCGCCCAAGCGTGTATCACGTATGGCACTTAACTGACTGATCCATTACACGTCAACGTACAGATTAAGGCGCCTACTGGGCACAAAGTGGGGGATCAGTTTTATATTGTTATGAAGTAATAAACTGATCTCCGACTAATTACTACTTAATAATATAATACATCTCTTCCCCTCTAGCTATGAGTCAAATAACAAGACAGATTGGGTTCTATAGCCTTAGTCGGCAACCAGTCTACCGCAGAAAGCAATGACAACTTACTGCGGGATAATCTTCTGCCTAGTCAGTCATGTCTCTGTCGAGACATGATCGCCCAAGCGTGTATCACGTATGGCACTTAACTGACTGACTATTGTGAGAATTCTATTTCCCTTCCATTACTAAACGATGCAGGGGACGCAACTCCTGATTCATGAATCACTACATCATTCTACGTGTTATGTATGTGAAAATAGTCATTTATGCTTGTGTGTGTGTGTGTGTGTGTGTGTGTGTGTGTGTGTGTGTGTGTGTGTGTGTGTGTGTGTGTGTGTGTGCGGGTTTACATATATTTTTCGTGAATGAAAATCTCGGTGTGCGGTCTCATAAACAAAAGAGGTGATACTGTTTTAAACTTCTTCTACGTACCTTGTCTCTTCAGGACGTAGGCGATCATGGCTTTCCACGTCTCCCTATCCCTGGTGGCTCTTAGCACGCTTTCTCCTGTAACGTCTTTCAGCCCCCGTTCTGTCATTCACCTGCTCAGGCCCTTCAAATATGTTATCCGTTGCTTTTTCCCTGTCTCTTTTTCCCTCTATCTGGCCTGTTAGTATCAGGTTCTCCAAGCCCTCCTTCTTCATAGCATGTCCCAGGAACTTTAGATGTCTCTTCCTGATGCTCAGTATTAATTTCCTTTTTGTTTCCATCATTTCTAAGATCTCATCATTGCTCCCATGCTCGGTCCATGATATTCGCAGCATCCTTCTGTATAACCACATTTCAGTTGCTTCAAGTTTTTCCTTCATCTTTGATGATATTGACCAGCATTTACTACCATATTGAAGTACTCTCTTCTTTGTTTCTAGCGAAATTGTCCTGTTTCTTAATACTTTACTCAACTTCTGGAATGCTTCCTTCGCCATGCCAATTCGCCTTCGGATCTCTGTGTTGCACTTTCTGTCTTCTGTTATAACACTTCCCAGGTATTTAAATTTTTGTACCTGCTTGATTCTAGTATCTCCGACCTGTATTTGGCATATTGGGCTGCCCTTTTTACTGATGACAATGCATTCGGTTTTCTTTCAGTTTATTTGTAGTCCTTTCTTATCACACTCTTCAGTTACCTTCTGTAGGACGTCTTGTAGCTTCCTTTCTGTGTCTGCTATCAGCACTATATCATCTGCGTACCTTAGGTTGTTTAAATTGTGGCCTCCGATGACTAATCCAGGCATAACTTCTAGGGTCCTCAAAATATTCTCGCTGTACAAGTTGAACAGATCCGGTGAAAAGACACATCCTTGTCTTACGCTCCTTTCTATCTTTGTATATATGAGGAATTCGTTACCTGTCCGTATACAAGCAGTTTGCTGCCAATAAAGATTCTTGATTACTCTTAAGTCTTTCCCAAATATGTCAAGGCTGCCGAGCATCTCCATCAATTCTTTGTGGCGTATTTTGTCAAATGCCTTCGCATAATCAATAAAGCACAGGTATAAGTCCTTTTTCATTTGTATTGCTCTTTCAGAGAGCATCCTAATCATAAATATTGGATTCCTTGTTCCAGTGTCTTTGACAAAAACCACACTGTTCTTGTCCTATCTCTGGCCTGATTCTGCTTTTTGCTCTATTCATCAGGATTCGGGCGATCAGTTTTGTTATATGGCTCATTAAACTCGTTTGCTCCTGGCTTCTTAGGTAGTGCTATGAAGATAGATTTGCTGAGGTCCTCTGGTATTACCCCACTATTATAAATTTCATTTATTATTTCTGTAATTTTCTCAATACCAAATTCTTCCAGGGCTATCAGCAGCTCTATGACTATGCCGTCTGGTTCAGCTGCTTTATTTCTATTCAGTTTGGCTAGTGCAGATTCCACTTCAGACTTTAATATTCCTGGTTCGTCCTCATCTTTGCGTATTATTGGTTTCTCTCTCTTGTCGTGGAAAAGATATTTTATATATTCTTCCCATCGTTGGAGTATTTCTTCTTTCTCCAAAATGATTGTTCCATCTTTGTATTTTACACATCCTGTTGAAGAGCAGATGTTTTGTCCTGTCAGTTCTTTTATTTCCTTATGCATGTCTGCTTTATTATTCCTGCTCAATCTCTCTACTTCTGCACATTTGTCATTGAGCCATTCCTCTTTAGCCTGTCTACATTTTCTTCTTATTTCCTTGCGTCGTTCCCTGTACACCATTCCATGTCTTGATATAATTTTCTACCTCTTTCGAGAATCTCTTCAGTCATCCACTCGTTTTTATTTTCTGTGCCTAAATCGTATATAACAATTTTTATGCAGCAGTTTCCTGAGACTGAAAATTATTTCAAGGATGACACAAGGGTAAAACGCTTGAGAAACATGGGTCTGTTCAATTCCCTTATCACCTAAACTAACTATATTCCAATTGATTCGCATATCGAAGTATTTGATGCGTTTAGCTTTTTACTCAATCCATATTCTGTACGATGGATTCTATAAATTATAGAAAACATAAAACTTGTCGTTAACCGCTTCTAAAAAATACCGGACAATAACACCATAATGCACTACTGGCCATAAATATTAGGCCACCCCAGTTTTTTTTAAAAGAAATTATGTATTTCATACTATTTTTAGTGTTTATTGCCAAGTGGATAATTCTAAATGAAAATAGAATAGCTCTTTTCTTATTATTACTTTGCAAAATTGTACAAGGCAAATAGCGACAATTTACCCATCGCACCCTGTAGATTTGCTATCTATACACTACCGGCCATAATTATTAGGCAGCCCCAGTTTTTTTTAAAGAAAATGATGCATTTCATACTATTTTTCGTATTTATTGCCAAGTGGATAATTCTAAATGAAAATAGAATGGTTCTTTCGTTATTATTACTTTGCAAAATTTTACAAGGCAGGAAAGCAAAGATGAACTCGTCCAAATCACACTAATTTTTTTTCATTCTTTCATTGATGAAACTGCAATATAGGTAATTGTTAAATATTTATAAATTCATTTGATTCACATGTTACTGTGCAGTATTAACAAAAGAACCATTTTATTTTCATTTACAATTATTCACTTGGCAATAAATACTAAAAAACAGTATGAAATACATCGTTTTTTTAAAACACTGGTGTGGTCTTATAATTATGTCCGGTAGTGTACGTACATTTTATATTCTATCCAAGAACTCTGTTAACAACCCCCAATTACACACTCAATACAATGATTGTAGGTACCTCCATTACGTAACAAAAATCCAGCATAAAAAAAAAGTTTCAAAAGGTTAAAAACTTAATAAAGGAACTTTTTCTATCCAAAACGTTTATAATATTATGAAGAGGAAAGATCAAAGTAAATTTTAATTATTTTATAAAATTTTTTAATCCCTTTTAACATTTTCGAAATTTTGTCAGAAAATTTTGTTATTGATTTAGAGTGAGCGTGGTTAAAAATATTACGTCTATTTTATAATTGATTACGTAATTTTTTTTTTTTTCGTAACTCAATTTTTCGTTTCCAAACACATTAATTAGGAAATTCTCGCAAAAATAAAATATTTGTCGGATTTTAATGAAACTTTCAGTACTCATTAACAAATGAATAAAATTATTTTTGAAATTATTACCTTCTTAAAATTTTGATGAAAACAATTTTTTTTAAGTCTATTACCCCCCTTCAAGTAAATTCATGAAATTTTAATGAATTTTAATTTTCTGGAATTTTTTGTTTTATTAGTTTTAACTAATAACGCAGAACTCATCGGGAAATATAAATCATGTATTTTTTTAAAGTCCTTTCAATGTATTGAATACATTGAAAGGACTTTATGTATTCTTGTTGTTATATAAATTAATGTTATTTGTTAATACTACGTTTTCTTTTTCTATTGAATTTTATTCGTATTATTTCAATGAATGTTGTGCGATTATTTTAAACGGCCGAATTACGAGCAGTTACGAAACAATTTTTTTATTTTATTGTATTGAATCCTGACACTCCGAATTTTTCTACTCGGGATTTTGTTTGACGTTTAACAAAATCCCGAGTAGAAGCATTCCTACAAATTGTTATTGGTACACTTCGGTAATTAGCTTAGTAACATGTAAGCTTTATTTTATCATGTGTTACCAAGATAATTTTTTAAAATAGTATTGCTTGCATAAAAATGTTTACTGTTCAGTAAATAAAAGTTATTTCCCTTACCTCGTAAAACAATTATATTTCTCGAAAGAAAGCGAAATTTAAGATTTTATTTTATCAAACGAACAGTAAAAATTTCCATGGCAAGTAATAAAGTCACACGAAAAAAGGCCACAATTTTGGCTTCGAAAAAAGCAACAATTAATTTATGGTAATAAAATCATCGATTTCTGTTATACTTCACGAGTTTATGAGTCCACTCTGTATTTGCAACAGAAATAAATCGATTCAACCTCGAAAAAAAAGGTTTTCTAACGATGTCACGGTTACATTTAAGTGTAGGTAGCTGGTTAATGTTTTCTTTTCTTTTTTTTTTTTGTTCGGCCTTGTGTTTTTCTTAACCGCACTCCCTACAGCTTACAAGATTTATGTTCAATAATATTCATCAGAAGGGTTGTCATCAGAAGGTAGGCTGTCGGCAGTCAGAATGTGTATATTAGTGCAAAAGAGTGGAATAATAAAACATACACTTAAAATAGAAATTTATTATGAGGAGGAATAACAAGTCTTCATCATCATTTCTTATCCATCACACCCAGATGGTGCATAAGGCAGCAACTTTTTGTTTCTGCAACAAACTGTTTTTTACAGGGCAGGGATGTTAGCCCTGTGCCCAACCCCAAACCTGGAGGACCATTCTTGGTCCTTACGCTTACAGCATCTGGTATTCCCAAACAGTCACCCATTTAAGTAATGACCAGGTTCGATGTTGCTTAACTTCGGTGATCGGACGGGAACCGGTGTATTCAACACGATGTAGCTATAGACGAAAAAACAATTGGTAAGAGTTAATGTACATTTAGAAACATTAAGAAGTTCATGATAGAGTTCGCAGAGAGAGAGAGAGAGCGAGCGCGCGAGAGCAATGTCACTTGAAGATGAGAGTTACATCTTTGATGTGTGTAAGCAACCTGCCTCCTCTGACTGCCCGTGACCGGTTAGTGACCATCCTTAAATATTGAAAAGTCACCTGGCGTGGATCACAGAATTATTTTTTCTTTAGGTATGGAAGAACCGTTTCTCTGACGTATTAGAAAATCTACTTGAGTTTTTGCACAGGCCAAAGTAACCCATTTAAAATCCCAAACCTTATCCACTTTGGAACAGCTTGCTGTATTTTTAGCGATCAAGTGTTTGGGAAATACAGTGGAGATTTTTTCAAACATTTCCATGCAGAATTCTATCTTTGTAACTGTTGATTTCCACATAGTATTGTCTTCGTTACTTTCTGGTGGCATTAAAACAAAGAATCCATTTGTTAAAAACAAAAAAGATATTAGTGAATAAAATGAAAAAAATCAAAGATTAAATAACACATTCCTGAAATAAATTTCTCAGCTAACAATGAGACCAAGTTTTATCAAATTTTTCTATAAATGTGTTTTATAACTTGTAGCAATAAATTAAAACCCTTTCTGAGGATAACTTTTTTTCTATAAATTCTTATAAAAATAAACTTACGATAAATGGATATACTCTTTTGTGTATAAAAGTTTCAATAAATGTGTTCCTATTAAAAAAAATTTTCAATAAACTAAATTTGTCTATTGCAGATTATTTTGAGAGGGAGATATAAAAAATTATGATATTGTTATGAAAATGTTAACTTTGTTTGTTATCGTCTAGGTTATTTTTTTTTTTTTTCTATTTTTTTTTTAAATCTGTGTTTTTTTTTTGTTTTCTTTTTTTTGTTTTTTTTTTTGTTTTGTTTTCTGAGTGATGTGTCTGGGCCAGACGATTTGTATAAAATTTGTGACAAATGTATATTGGCTCCGCCAATAAAACCAGCCAAAATTTGAAGGCTTCATTTCCAATTTATGGAAATTATTTGTTCGTATATATTAATTAACCCATGATTTTTGCGTATATATTAAGCCATGAGAGCTTGGTTCAGTAGATACGATTAGAAGACGTATTGACAGTAAGAAGAGGAGACCTTTCGACATCGAGGACCTTTGACTGTAAAGGAAGAAGGCAGGTAAACATCCAAGAAGGCATTGACATCAAGAGAACTTCAAGAAGGCTTTGTCACAAAGCCAGTCATAGAGTGAAAATTGAGGTTGAACAGCCTAAAACGAAAGGATATCAGATAAATGTCCTCAAGAATGAACTGTGTAAAAAAGGAGTTTAAAAAACAAGTGTGTCCCAGAGACGCCCGTGTGGCAAATTGCAAGTAGGGCTTTTCGTTTATTTATCAAAAGTGGTTGCTGTGTTGTAGCTACCGCCACTCATTTACTAAAAAAAAACAAAGAAACGTTAAATCAGTATAGCATGATGTTAAAACTTAATAAAAATAAAGTTTTATCATCAAAATGCTTGTTACTATTCATAGGAATGATCAAAGTTTCTTGTCAATGTTATTTTTTATTTTTTAAATTCTTTCTAACACGCTCGAAATTTTGGTTAATTTTTTTCATCAGGAATTCATTCTATGTCTACAAGAGGTTACTATTATGACAAACGTAAATTACGCAAGTCGTTTTTTTGTGTTGGAAGACACATTAATTTGGAAATGATTGCAAAAATCAACTAACTTTCTGATTTTAATTAAACTTTCAGGACTTATTCATAAATGAATGAAGTTATTTATGCAAGTATTATTTTTAGAAAATTTTGGTAAAATGAATTTTTTTTACATCTGTTACCCACCTCCAATTAATTGCATGAAATTTTCAGAAATTCAGTATGGATCCCAATTTTTTGTATTAGTTAAATGCAGAACTCCTTGAAGAATATAAATTATGTATTTTGATTTTTTTTTTAACGAGACCACTTTTCCGAAAATCTATCTCGAGTAGTAAATTAAAAAATGCATTAAAACTACGCCATTTTTAATTTAAATAAACTTTTGATTTTATAAATAGTATACATTAAGGATATCATATTCTGAAGAAAAAACTCATGAGTAATGCTTTTTTTATAAGAATTGTTTTAATTTTAATTTTTTTCTTTAGCTAATTATGATGATTTATAAACGTTTCAAAGGTTTCAAATATCTTTTAAATTTCTTCCAGTCACTTGGTGTCTTTAGTTATTTAATTTATTAAGTAAAGACTATATTTACACATCGAAAATTGAAAAGCTTAATACAAATCATGTACCATTAAGATTTTTAAAACAATTTTAAAATTCTTTTTTTTTTTACTTAAATTTTCGTCTTTTTTTAAATATGGAAACATGTAAGAGCCTTATCGTTAAATGGTCAAGTGTTTCATGGTTTTCACTCCTTAAAGGAAAAAAAACAAATATAAACTTTTTTTTTCTACAGGGTACAATTCTTCGATTTTGCTTCTGTGTTTCCTGTGTATGTTTCAACCTTCAATGAGCTTTGCAAATCCGCTCAAAATTTGAAGCAAGTTTTATATTTTTAATTCCTAGTTTCCTCATTTTATTAAAAAAAAGTAATTATGAAATTCACAATTTGTGGAGGTACCTAATAAAACAGATATTAAAAATAAAAATGTGGAGGTACCTATGAAAAACAGATATTAAAAATAAAAATGAATAAATACCATAACATTTCATAAATTATTGAGTTACCTTTGTCATATTATATAATTTCATTCTCTGTTTTAAAATTCTAAAATCAATTTGAATGAATGTCTCATATTATTCAAATTGTTATTTTTCAGAAAGCAACTTCAAACATAAGGCTATAAAACTAAACTAATTAAAATTCTATGAAATATTAGATAATTGCTGAAAATATTATGTTAAATTTTTAATTTTATTATGTAGTTAAAAATAAAAAAGGAAACGTTCGCTTAAGTTAGAATAGACACATTTGTCAATGCTGGTCAACCATACTTAATATGTTACAGATTCCAGATGTCAGTAAAATCAGTCGTCCCCTTGGATAGCACTGATAAAAAGGCTATCGTGATCAAGAAACACTTTTATACTAAATACTTGTTTCAAATCAGATTAAGGTAACTTTAAATTTTCTAATTTTCTAAAGATAATGTGTCACAGATCTATATTTTATTTTTGCAAGATTTTTAAAACAGAGAATTAACTTTTGTTTATAAATGTGTCGATCGCTCAAAAAATGAAACATTTTTAAAAACCTCAAACCTTTAGATTCCAATCAATATAATTTCCATTTGAAATACACCAGAGTATTTTGCTTACTGGAAGTAGTAAATTCAATTCTTACTTTTCAATTAAAGCTAAAATTAAAGCTTCAAGAGAACTGTTTTATCTTTTAAAATTCAGTTTAAAATTTAGGTATCAAAACGAATGCAGTACCTACATTGCTTTCACTTTTCGCATTTTTTAAAAACCTTTGTCTTCTCCCGATCTGTAATTTTTTTTTTCATTTTTTACTGATAATTCTTTACTATAAATTGTTATCCTGCCTTAACTATCATCAGCTTCCGTCTTTATTTTACAAAGGATTTTACATTCGTGTAATAGGCCCATACTTCCGATTTACCATGAAATAACGTGTCTGCCTTAATTTTTCTCATATATATATATATATATATATTAATGCAGGTTTCATTGAATAATATAGACAAGTTTTGTCTATTAATTTTGTGTAGGATCCGTTCATACCGTCTGATATACTTGATGGTGATGTCGTTAAAAGACAACAAAAAATCACAGTATTTGTTGAATTTTTTATCAGGTCTAAGCTTTCGGCTCACATAAGCCATTATCAAAGAGTAAATAATAACACACAGTAAACATAGAACATTTAAGCTATTAACAATAAAGATAATTGAATTGAAAATATAAGTCCATCCCTACCGTGGCGGATGGCCGAAGACAGTGACAAAATAGTGGTGTTGTGGTCCCTGGTCTGATTACAGACATTTGAGTACGTTGTTGGAAATATCGAAATTGATTGTATTCAAACCAGGTTTAAACTGTTTAATGTAGAGTGCTTCGAGGATTTTTAGTTTCTGCTTATTATTTTCTTGTTTGAGTATGTACGTGTTATCAACAAGCGTTTTTCTCAGAAGTGTGCGTTGATAACCGTGTTGTTCTAAATGACGGAATATATTTGAATTTTTATTTAAGTGCAACGTCAGACGCCGTGAGAGCGAATTTGTGGTGTGGCCGATGTAGATATTATTGAGGTTGTTAGAGATACATTCTCTAAATGGACATATGAATTTATATACTACATTGGTTTTTTGCAAATCACTAACGGTGGGGGAAGAGTCGTTGCGGACAAATGAATTAGATGTAGTGGATTTAGTGTAATATATAATGAACTTAATTCTTTTGTTAGAGTCTGTCGGAGAAATATTAGTATTTATGAGTTTTTTTAGGATGTTTTCATCTAGTTGGTAGTTGGAGTGCATCTGGCTACGGTATAAGAGAGTGATATGTTTAGGATTGGTTGGGTTAGTATCATGTGTTGTTTTTTCCATGTTAAGCTTTTTAAGAAAGTAATGTATTTGTTCATCAACTATGTAGTTGGGAAAATTATTATTGATGAGTGTCTGTTTTATGTTTTTTAGTTCACTGTAGAAGATCTGATTTGTAGATGAATTGACTTTTGCACGGTATAATAGATTTTTTATAATGGCTATTTTGTAATAGTGGGGGCATTCACTAATATAATTGAGTGTGGAGGGATTTTTATTAGTAGGTTTTTGATACGGTGAGATAGTAAATTTATTGTTGTCAGTGTTAATTAATATATCAAGAAAAGGAATTTTGTTATCTTTGCTAAGTTCATAAGTAAATTTTAAAACTGAGTTATTTTGAAACTGTTTTTGAAGTTGTAAGATTTCATTAGTATTTTTAATTGATAGTAGGATATCATCAACATATCTTAGATATATTGATGGTTTTGTAAATTTTGCAAAGGTAGTATTTTCAAGGTTAGACATGTAGAAATTACTAAAAATCGGACCAAGCACTGAACCCATGGAGACTCCGTCACGTTGTATATATATAGTGTTGTTTGGATCAACAAAAGGCACTTCAGTAGTACAAGCTAGTAGAATTTTTCTTAGGATGTTGGGATTAATTTTGAGTGGGGGTAATGAAGGATTACTGTAAACATTTCTTATAATTATATCAATAGTTTCACTGACGGGTACATTAGTAAAAAGGTTTTCCACATCAAGTGAAGCTATGATTTCATTATTAGGTTTTTCACTCTTGAGGATTTGGATTGCCTCTAGGGTTGACTTTATGCTGTATTTACTCGGAAGGTAGGGTGTGATAAGCTGGTTAATATGTTTAGTTAACTGGTATACAGGAGTAGGAATTTGGGATATGATAGGGCGGAGAGGATAGTTAGGTTTATGAGTTTTTATGGTTCCGTATATGTAACCAGGTTTATAGTCACCAATAATTTTAGGGAGTTTTAAGGAATTCTGATCAGCGTTGTTGGCACTAATGAGTTTATTAAGTTTAGATTTTAGTTGGTGTGTCGGGTTTTTGTTAATTTTTTTTAAATTTTGTGTGGTCATGGAGTATGTGGTTGAGTTTTGTGTTGTAATCTGATTTGTTAAGTACAACAAAGATGTTAGCCTTGTCAGCTTTTTTTACAATTATGTGAAGGTGGTTGCGTAGTTCGTGCGCGGCACTTTTTAGTTGTTTCGATAGAATTTTTGAGGAGCTTCTGCTTTTATCATGGCGATCTTTGATTGCCTCAGCCTTAAGTAGATCTTTCAGTTCGGGTTTAACGGTTATAAGTTTTTCATCTTGTAATTTAGTGATGCTTTGATAGAGCGTTTCTATTTCAATTTTTTTAGTAAGCTGGTTATACTTACGGTATATATGGCAGTTAGGTCCAAGGTTGAGTAATTCTTCTTGGTGCTTAGTTAGTTGGTGGTTGGAAAGATTTATGAATGTATCGAATTTTTTTGGGAAGAGTGATCGTGCCATTGTATAGTGAATTAAGTTTTTTGACAATTTTAGCACGGTGTTCAGCTTCAGATTTTGCGGTGATTTTGGATAGTCTGAGTATTATTTCTTCTAGTTGGTTTGAGGTAGTTATATCTTTCAGTTTGTTGTAGAGGTCATGTTTGTTCTTGTATAATGTGTCAAGATTTTCTTTCGCTATTTCAATTTGCCTTTTCACAAGGCTCCACTTATATTTCAAGGTGGTGATGGTGTGTTGGGCTGCTGGATCATGTAATTTAAATTGTGTGTATTTTGGCAGCATTTTTTCATTAATGCAGGTTTCATTGAATAATATAGACAAGTTTTGTCTATTAATTTTGTGTAGGATCCGTTCATACCGTCTGATATACTTGATGGTGATGTCGTTAAAAGACAACAAAAAATCACAGTATTTGTTGAATTTTTTATCAGGTCTAAGCTTTCGGCTCACATAAGCCATTATCAAAGAGTAAATAATAACACACAGTAAACATAGAACATTTAAGCTATTAACAATAAAGATAATTGAATTGAAAATATAAGTCCATCCCTACCGTGGCGGATGGCCGAAGACAGTGACAAAATAGTGTATATATATATACAAATGAATAAGGAACAAAGAAAATATTTGCAATGTTCAAAACATTAATTTAAAACAGTGCTCAATAAAGAAATAGACCAATGAATATTTATTATTAATTATTGTTTTAGAACATGTACAAACTACAATCTACTACAAAATTGTACATTATGTTTCGATATTGAAAAAAAATGTCTCATCAGGTAGTTAATAATGATAGTTATTATTTGGATCAGGCCTAAGATGGATTATCATTTAAGACTTTTCTGATTTGCACACAGATCCTTTTCAAACATGAATCCATTTCATACATGGATTGTTTTCAAATATGGATCCTTTTCAAATATGGATTTTTTAAAATATAGATCCTTTTTAAATTTGGATACTTTTCAAACATGAGTCATTTTAAACATGGATTCTTTTCAAACATTTTATTCAGATAGAATGAGATTTTTTTCTTATATTCTCTTTGTTAATTTAATTGAAAACTCAAATATACCTGAAAAATCATTCGATTTATCAATGTGGCTCGTAAATAAAAAAAAAACAAAACATGAACATTGAGAAAGCGAAAACAAAATTTCTACGAGTGGATCAAATATTTTTTTATTTTATAATTTTTAATTTTCATCTTAACACAGAAAAAAGATAAAAATCAGTCTTTTTTCTCTTTTTCAGAATTTAATAATAACAGAATATTTACATTTGTGGATGTAAATACATAAATATCCACTATTGTAACAAATTTAACTTGAGTATGAGAAAAAAAAATAGATTTTTCGAAATAATTTGTCACTCCACTACAGAGAAAAAAACATGTTGAAGACAAACTGCAATGTTGCTACATGGCATAGCAAGATTTCATGGTATATACTGTGAGATTTTATATTGCATTTTGCCAAGATAGACATGTAACCTCGCCATTATCTTTTTATACAAAACTCGTTGAATGGTGCTATAGATGAAACAGCTTCACACTTAAGAAACGTAGTAAATTGTAGGAAATACCTTCTCGCAAATTACTCGAATATCGGGCCAGAAAAAGAAAATGCCGAAAATCCAATTCGCCGGTACAATATCGCAAACTGCTATCCACCTAACCAGTCAGACCCCAAAACATTTCTCCCGCTTCGAGAACAACGAATGCTTTTATCGGCCGATCAATTTTTCCATTGGCCGACAACTCAGAGAGGACGCTAAATATTTACATATATTTTTATAGCGACTCATGCGACGGACATTTTTTTTTTTTAAATATTCCTTCTTCAGCATGTTATGCGGAATATATCCCCCCCCTTTTTCCGTTTGGGTCTGTAATTTTCTTTTTCGCCGCATTTTCCGTCGTAGTATTAACGCGACACGCTGTCGCTTGGTTTGACGAGGTAAGTCGCCGTTTTCTTCGCGATATAAATGTATCAAATAATCTCTATTCATTCTCACTGTCCCACCCAACATTTGATCTGAACAATTTGTGACACAATTTTTTTTTCAAACCCATTTTTCCTGGGTTCATGTAAATAAATCAATCACACACGTTTTTACAGTCCATTTTCTCTTTAAGACTTGTAGGAATCTGCAATCTGTGTCCAGAAATCATAATGTTCCTTCATGGAATGTTTCCAAAGTCGAAACAGTAATGGCCAACCACATTTCTCGTCCTCTAGTGGATATATATTAGTCGGATTTTGCCAGTATGTATAACGCCCTAGTACTAGACATTGCACCAGGCGACCACACACCAGTAGAGGCAGGGCCTCCTTTTCAACCTGTTTAAGATCAAACTGTGTCAGGTAACCTGCCAGTACATGTCCTCCAACCTCTAACGGGTTGTCCAGTTCGCACTCACTCGTCAAATCCATGATCATTGTTGCCAGATCAAATACTGGGAACGAATATGTAGCGTCGGCAAAATCGATAATTCCACAAAGAATGTACTCCTTGTCTTGGGTATCACTTTGGCTGTTACTGCTAGTTGTTGATGTTGTAGACACATCGCTGGAATCAAACACAGGTGATGAAAGCTTCTCTTGTGTTAGGATGTTTAAAACATTCATATCCCCATGAATTTGAGCTGAAAGAAAAAGAAAATTTAAATGAAACTTTCCAGAAAGAAAATGTAAGAAATTTTCTTAAAAATTAAAAAAAGTTTTCTTTAAATTAAATAAAAATCTACACCAGAAAATAAGTTTTAAATGTATGCATAAATTTGAAGTTGGCACAAGAATCTCTAGCATTTTTCAATAGGTGGCGTTTGAACATGTCATTTTGTTTCGTATGTGAAGGAAATTTATAACTGAAATGTGAAATTAAAATAATCCAAGTCACAGAAAACTGGACCTCGCAGAGGTACTCTACACATCTCATATGAGCATTGTAATACATTTGAAAACACTTGGATACATGAATCGCCAAGTTGTTTGCGTGCCTCATAATTTCGTGGTAAAAATACTTTGTCAGCAATTCTCTGCCCAAACACAACAAGAATTACCCATTTTTGAAAAGAATGATTACAGGTGAGGATAAATGGATTGTTTACAATAAAAAAAAATGGGACCTAGCAAAAAAAAAAAACAAAAAAAAAACAATCTGAATCTGAAGATGATGGTGGTGATTAACTTGCAAAATTAGACATTGAATTCGAACAAACATCTTTTCTTTTATCGTTTTACATAAGCGAGGCGGTAATGCCACTGATGCGCAGGGGGCTACATAAGAGAGTAAAAGTTTTAGGCAGGAGGAGAGTGAATAGAAATACCAACCAGTTACAGTGAGTGTTAGAGAAAGGGCAAAAGAAGGATGTGAACACAGGAGTGAAGACAGTTGCGAAGTTAGAGAGAAAGAAAAAGAACAAGATATACGGGGTGGTGTAGAAAGGACTGGAGTCAAGTGGATAAGAGATGGGAATTGACATTGCATTTAAATTCCTGGAGGTTGTGAAGGTAGAGAGAAAAGAAAAGAAGATACACGGAGTGATGTAGAAAGGACGAGGGAAGGACTGGAGTCAAGTGAATAAGAGATGGGAATTGACATTGCGTTTAAATTCCTGGAAAGCAAGTATATGGAAGGGAGTGTCACAGGCAGAAAGTGCGAGAAAAGAAGCTGTTGGAGTAGAATTGTTGGCTTTATTTGATTGATCTAACTGTAAATGAGTGTGACCTTGTTACCATTCTGGTTGCACGAGTAAATTCTTGTAGCGGGGGCACCAGTGACTTAAGTTTGTCGGAGCAGAAACCACCAAAATATTTGTAAAAGTGACAGAGAGAAGCCACATCCAGCCAGTGAGAAAGTGGCTGGACTCGAACTGCCAAGTCGGGACCTATTACATTACAAATTCTTCTTTGGAGCTTGTCGAGAACACTGAGATGAACAGCAGAGGCGCCTGACCAGATATTACAGCAGTATTCCATGTACGGTCGGATGGTTGATTTGTATCAATTTGAAAGTTGGATTTAGACGGAAAAAAAAAACCCTAGCCCGACACAGTGACCAACCTTCCTAGCAGTGGATCTAGCTATTGACTCAATGTAATTATTCCATTTGTGGTCGGAAGATAGCGTAAGGCCGAGGAGGCGCAGTATATTGCTTTCAGGGAGACTCGCTTGGTCCATGTTTATGGGGTGCAGAAGAGGTTGCCTGTGATGGTTGACAAATAAAAGTTTTGTTTTAGAAGCATTGAAATTTACAAGCCACGTATTACACCTGTCAACCACTGAGTGTAGGTCCTTCTCAAGATCAGTAGCGAGGTTGTGTTTGTCAGCCTCACCAGATTTCTTACTAATGCGGAAGTAAATTGTGCTGTTATCTTCGTAGATGCCTACTTGGGATTTGATCACGTCTGGGAGATCATTTATGAAAATTAGGAACAGCGTTGGGCCTAGGATAGAGCCGTGGGGGACACCAGCGTTCTTGCAGTAGGATGTGGAGGCATGTCCATTAAAGACTACCTTCATTATGCGGTTAGATAGGAAAGATTGAATCAGATCAAGCAAGCGTCCAGTGACACCATAAACCTGTAGCTTGAGTAGAAGGCCAGTATGCTAAACCCTATCAAAAGCCTTGGAGATATCCAGGTCAAAAGCACGAGCCTCGCCAGACTTATCAAGGGCCTGGCATATGTGCTCCGTGATGGTCGTTAGAATATCGGCCGTGGACCTGGCAAAGAGGAAGCCGTACTGTCTGCCTGAGAATAGTTTATAGGCAGTAAGATGTTGAACTATTTCAATAATAGCCTCGAATACTTTTCCGAAAATTGGTAGGAGGCTGATAGGGTGATAGTTGGATGGGTTTGAGGGTTCCCCTAAATTTTTAAATACAGGAACCACAGAGGGGGAATTCCAGCATGCAGGAAAACAGGAAGCAACTGACTCAATTAAAGACATAAATTAATAAGTCTCTAGACTTGACCAACTGGAAGTGTGTTATCTTCAATCAAAATGACACCAGATTTCACGTCTGTGAATTTTTACCATACACCTCTAAGTATGTTATTTTTATTTTTTTTAATCATTTCACCCCAAGCAAGGCATTCCACTGCCACTATTGCACAAGGGGTTACATAGGGGAAGGTGATGAGAAAGAGTGGTTAGATATAGGAAATGTTAGAAGGAGGGTGCTAGACGGGTAAGGATATTGAAGATGAGGTTAGGGTAGATGGGAAGAGAGTTTGAGAGAATAGATATGAGTTAGTGTGTTAGGAGGTGTCTATTGACCTTACATTTAAACTCCTGGAGATAGTAGCTGTTGGGAAGCAAGTATGTGGAAGGGAATTCCATAGGCGGGAAGTGCGAGAAAAGAAGCTGTTGGAGTAAAAATTGCGGTTACATTTTATCAGTTTCACTGTAAAAGGGTGGGACCTAGTTGCCAATCTAGTATCTCGTGCGAATTCATGCCTAGGGGGCGCCAGTGATCTAAGTTCATCGAAGCAGAAACTTATGGGTGTTTTTTTTTAATTTTACAATAGAATTAATTTTCTCTTCAATACACTTAGGTTGCTCTTT
This sequence comes from Ascarosepion bandense, assembly GCA_037127315.1. Lineage (NCBI taxonomy): Eukaryota > Metazoa > Mollusca > Cephalopoda > Sepiida > Sepiidae > Ascarosepion > Ascarosepion bandense. Next base: position 2,214,832 of record JBBBDQ010000708.1, read on the forward strand.
TTCACTTTAAATTTGTTTGTTTCTTTTGAGTATTTTCCAATTTGAGGTGGGGTGGGTGGGGGTTAAATCTAATTTGAAATTTTGAATAAAATTTTCTGAAATTAAAAGCAATCGAAGCCCTATAGTTAATTCAGAAGCTCCCCGTCTATGACACACTTGCGAGTGTAGGTTAAATATGCATGATCTATCAACAGAATGAAGGACAACGGAGGACCTTCCGAGAGGGATCCGTTGGAGCCTGTTCTCAACCTTAGGCGATCTTGATTTTGCCGATGACCTGGCGCTGCTGTCCCATATTCACCAACATATACAGGACAAGACCAGCAGACTAGAAACATTTGGGCAGCAGATAGGGTTGCAGATTAGCACCAAGATGACTGAAATGATGTCACTGAACGTGAACAGGCCTGCTCCTGTCGAAGTGAATGGAGACGGTCCACGTCATACAAACAAGTTCACTTACCTGGGCAGTATCATCAAACCCGAGGGTGACACGAAAGAGGATATTCAAAACAGACTGGGCAAGGCCAGAAGTGGGTTTAAGAAACTAACACAGCACAGCACCAAACACCAAGCTCAAGCTATACCAGAGCTGTGTTGTATCTATTCTCCTCTACGGATCTGAGTGCTGGAGAATGAGTAAGGCGGATCTCGCTAAACTTTGATCCTTTCACACCATATGCCTCCGACGAATACTGAGAATATTTTGGCCAGAGAAGATCTTCAATGAAGACCTATTGAAGAAATGCAAGCAAGAGAACATGGGCACCATCATTACAAGAAGGCGGTGGAGATGGATTGGGCATGTGCTACGGAAAGATCCACAGTCAATCACAAGAACAGCAATGCACTGGACCCCAGATGGCAAAAGAAAGAGGGGAAGAGCAAGAACGACATGGAGAAGTATGGTGGAGAATGAGATGAAAGCCATGCAGCACTCTTGGGGTTCATTGACTAGTCTGGCCCAAGATAGGCAGAGGTGGAGAAGCTATGCTGCTGCCCTACACACCATTGGGTGTAACTGATTATGATGATGATGATATCAACAAATAAATTGATAACTCCTGAATCATTTTCTAGAGTATCTTATAGACAAAGGTTCATGAAGCTAACTTTCCTTTTTTTCTTCAACAAAATCCATTATCATAAATCTGACAAATATTTACTTGCATATTTTTTTTTGTTTTACTAAACAGTTGGACCCTAAAGGTGGAAAATTACTCTATAATAATATCTGACTTTCAGATGGACATGGTGCTGAAATCATGATTCAAAACTAAAAATTCCTAAACAAATAAAAGGTGACAAATATGAAATAAAGAAGAACGGTTGGCAATCTCACAATCTTGTAGGTAATCAAAATAGTCTTGATTTCTCGGCTTATTGGAGGCCAGAGAGAAGTATAAGGGGGATTTTAATGAATGTAGGACTTATCTCTGTTATAGAACATTTCAAGGAGTGTAATAAAAATCAGTTTTACTATCGCAATTAAAAAGTATCAAGATCAGTTTTTGGACATGAAGCACGATGACCTGAAGACTAATGTCAGTTGTTCAAGAATCAGTCAGTCAGTTAGTTAAGTGCCATACGTGATACACGCTTGGGCGATCATGTCTCTTTCGAGACATGACTAACTGAGCAGAAGATTATCTCGCAGTAGGTTGCCATTGCTTTCTACGGTAGACTGGTTGCCAACAAAGGTTATAGAACCCAATCTGTCCCGTTATTTGATTCATAGCTAGAAGGGGAAGAGATGTATTATATTATTAAGTAGCAATTAGTGGGGGATTAGTTTATTACGTCGTAACAATAGAAAACCGATCCACCACTTTACGCCCAGTAGAAGCCTTAATCATGTCTCCAAATATTATATTCAGTCAGTCAGACTGGTTGTCAGCCATGGCTATAGAACCCAATCTGTCCTGTTATTTAATCCATAACTGGAGGGAAGAGACGGATTAATACCTTTCCCAAGGGTATTTGCGCGTAAGTGAATGCAAGGAATTCAACTGGAATTCGAACTCGGCTCTCCGATTTCTCGCTCCGAGTCAACATCCACTACGCAACAACGCACATCCGCTTCGCTAGATGTTCAAGAATAGGATCTCAAAAAGAAGACCTTTTCATTCTTTGCCAGGAAAGAAAAACTCAAATGTTTCATCCAAATGCAATAAATTAGTTTGGCTTTAAAATAATTTCATTTTGTAAATAGAAGATTAATTTGTTTTTATAATGAATGTCTGTTTCCATATCTCATCTTTTAGACACTTCTAGACTAAGGCTTTTTGGTTTTAAAATACTCAGTTAGGAGACAAATTACTTTTTCTATTTATTGAAATTATAGTTTTAGCTTTGTGGAGTCAGTTAAATTAATGAAGTGTTTATATAAGTTGTATATCAGCTATTAAAGATTTTGGTCAGTGTGATTTCTTTACAGAAACATGTGGAAAATGGAATAACAAAATATCAGCGTTTGTTTTATTGAGTAAAATTATTTAGTGGTATTTCAAGGAAAGAATAAAAAACCGGGATTGAAAAAATTGGATGTGACCTTTTTGAAATTCTGGAAGTAATGGAAAAATTTCCGACTTGTATGCATCAATGACGTCATTGACAATTTGATGTTTTTCTTGGTCTTCAATTGCAAACGTAAAATCCTTCAACTTTGGTATGAATTCCATGCTCCAAATTGTTTGGGGATTCTCGTAGTAAGGATGATAAAAATCCTGCAATGCAAAGATATGCTCCATTAAAATTTGGAATCTTTTGCTTGTATGCACACTTATTTGAATAGAGAAAAACTTGTAAAAAGGGATGAAATGCTGAACTCACAAGTAATAATAATTGCGACAATTTACCAATCGCACCTAGTATATATATATATATTGACTAGCAGTATAGACCGGCGTCGCTAGGGTGTAATGAAAGCTTTAAAACTAATCCATGGTCCTGGAGATCAGACTCAGCCTAAAGAATATTTGAAATAATAAAATAATTGCGACAATTTACCAATCGCACCTAATATATATATATATATATATATATATATATATATATATATATATATATATATATATATATTGACTAGCAGTATAGCCCGGCGTTGCTCGGGTGTAATGAAAGCTTTAAAACTAATCCATGGTCCTGGAGCTCAGGCTCTTTGGACGTTGGCACGAAAGACTTAAAAGCAATAGTAGTTTCCAGTTAAAGCGAAACCGTAGACTGAAAGAAACATGAATGGATGTAAGCCAAATTTTGATTTCCTGGTATCGATATAAAATTTTCTGCACTATTGAACTTCAACCTTGAAACTTCTGAATATCGTTTCTTATGTCTTTGTCTATGAGTGTATGAAATTTGATTAAAATCGGACCACTCTTTCTATAACCCGATTTTTTCGATTATCGATTTTCAATATTTATCGGGGGTAACTCGATGCAAAACCTAGCTAAGAACACTCGCAGACGCTTATAGTACAACTGTGTAAATTTTCAAGAAAATCGGTTCAGCCGTTTCGGAGCCTATAGGTAATGGACACACACACACACAGACAAAGTTCCATTCATAAATAAGTTTAGATGAGAATTGAAATGGCTACAACTGCCATTTACTTTGAGGGATTTGTCAATGAAACCAGCGAATTTCCCACATTTATAAAAGAGTGGTGGGGTTAGTGGAACTTTATCAAGAGTTGAACCAGGAATGAATGTCTGCAGCACCACTACGTATTCGCAGTATTCTGTGCATCTTGGATTTTCCAAATCTGTAAAGAAAAAAAATCAAACAGAATATTTGAACAGATTGTAAATTTTTAGAAAAAAAATATAGCAACTACTTTTTGTTAAATTTTACATCACTCTATGATGTGACGCCAGTCAGCTTCCAGGAATCAAACCAAGCGATAGTTTTTTTCTAGCTAGCGTCCCTCGGATTATACTGAAGCTAAATCTATCACTTCCAACAACATGGGGTAACTTACAAGCATATAGCACTCTTTTGTTATGGAAATATATTTTCACCAAACATAGTACATATCTCCGGCTTGCAGTCCTCAAGTTAGGAAAAATGCAAAACTTTTTTTTTTTTTGGTTTGCACAATATGTCTTCACCAAGAACATAACCAATACACCAAACCCTCTCGAATCTGGAATCATAAATATGACATAAACATAAAGGAATATCTTGTAGTTGCATTCCTTTTTATAATTATTCTACGCAAAAGTATCTTTTTATTGAGCATTTCACACTGTTGTGTACACATGTGTTGAAGTTTCTCTGTGTGGGACATGTATATTATATGTATATATAATTTGTGCATAGCAGCATAGACTTTCTGTGGAAACAAAGCATAATTGTAGATAAGGAGCCTGAAGGTATTTCTATTGTAGCATATCAGAAATCTAAGGATTTGACAAAGATGATCATTTAAAATAGAATTTTTACTTAGAAAGTAAAGCCTAAAGTTAGAAATCGTTTATTTTGATACCTCACAAAAGAATCTGGTGAATATTGATTCACAGGACGATGAACAGATATAGGTTGCCAAAACAGCAATCGAATTTAAAAATGGGATTGTATGATCATTTAGTGTCATTATATGTCAAGAAGATGCTGAAATATTTTCAACCCGATTAACAAAGAATTTCTCAACAATTATGTTTGGTCATATTTAGAGAAATAGGTCAACAATAGTAATCCATTAAAAGCAAGAATGGAAAAGGATTGCCTGTTGTCAGGAACAGATGCAAACGGGATTAACGAAGTCGCACTATTTTATGCATAACTCAGGTATAGCCCGGCATTGATCGGGTGGAATGAAAGCTTTAAAACTAATCCATGGTCCTGGAGCTCAGACTCTTTGGACGTTGGCACGAAAGACTAAAAAGCAATAGTTGTTTCCAGTTAAAGCATAACCGTAGACTGAAAGAAAAATGAATGGATGTAAGTCAAATTTGGATTTCCGGTATCGAACGTCAAATATGTTTTCCGTCGCAAACTGAATTTTGAAGTCCTGTGAGTAAATGGTATCATAGCTGAGACTAAGAACTACAATTATAACTACTTAGAGCCAAACCCGAAGCAAAAACTAAAATGAAAGGGCTGAAAAACCTATTTTGATCAGACCCGATAGGATATCGGGATATCAATTTCCAATATCGGAGTCAAATAAGTCATCCAAGGATAAACTAGCCTAAGTAAGTCTATGAAAACTTATCGTACCCATCGAGAGTAAAATTGGAGAAAATGAGCCATATTGATGGCTGAATATCGGTTTTTGATCAGATTCGATAGAATATCGAGGGTATTGATTTCCGATATCGGAGAAAATGAGTCGTCTGAGAAGATCTACTAATGTTTGAGACAAAAAACTATAATTTTACCAAGTTAGAGCAAATTCTGCAGCAAAATCCATGATAAAAGGGCTGAAATCCTGATCTTCATTAGACCTGATCGAATATCGGGGTATCGAATTTTAATATCAGGAAGAAATTGGAATAAGTAGTCCAGGATCTGACCGGAAGCCTAAAGAATATTTATGTGAAATTTGGTTGGAATCGGATAAAAATTGTGGATTTGTATAAAGGACATACATACAGACAGACAGACAGACACGCAAACAAAAATCTTGCCTTTTATATATATAGATTTATGCAAAATTTATACGCATGTATAGAACTATTTACAAAAACTTTAAAAAATTAAATATAGATATAACTAAAAATGTAATTGTCTATTTTGAAAACGATCTTATTTCTCTGTAGTTAAAGGGTTAGGGCTGGGGTCACAAATATCGAGATTAAAAACACTATAAATTAGGCTTTGAGAGAAAAAAGCATGCATTCACATTTCCTTGCATTTTGTCTTGAGACAAATAATTGATATACTATGGTGGTTGACTTAGGCAAACCACTTCCGCATATTTACCTTACTTGCTTAAGCAGCGACAGTAGAAAGCTGTTACTGTCATCGTCAACCTTGACAGAGGCCAATCCGAATACTTACCGGTGTATATTCTTTGTAGAGAAAATAATTTTCCATCAAGATCTGGAATTCGTCCTGGTGTGGGGACTCCTTTCTGTCGAATGAAATCTGTCATGGCGTACAAGGCATCTGAAAAAGAGACATGAGGAACAGGATTGAAATCGTCTCAGTTGACAGAGTTTCTATTTGTCTAGCTACCTCCATTATATCACAAAAAATCCAGCATAGTATGAAATAAAAATGTTCAAAACTTAATAAAACGAACTTTTTTTTATCAAAATGTTTATAATATTATTAAGAGGAAAGATCAAAGTAATTTTTATTTATTTTATAAAATTTTTTAATCCCTTTTAACATGTTCGAAATTTTGGTAGAAAATTTTGTTTTGATTTGAGTTAGAAAATCTGAGAAAATCTTACGACTGTTTACAATCGATTACGTAACTTTTTTTTACGTAACTCACTTTTTCGGTGACAGACACATTAATTTCGAAATTCTTGCAAAAATCAAATAATTGTCGGATTTTAATGAAACTTTCCGTACTCATTCACAAATAAATGAAATTATTTTTGAAATTGTTATTTTTTTTAAATATTCATGAAAAAAAATTTTTTTTTTAAGTCTATTCCCCCCCCTCCACGTAAATTCATGAAATTTTAATAAATTTTAATTTTCTGCGATTTACTTTTTTATTAGTTAAACGCAGAACTCATCGGGGAATATAAATCATCTATTTTTTTTTTTTAATTATTTGGCACTATCCGAAAATTTGCTCCGAAGAGTAAAAATAAAAAATGCAATAAAACTCTGATATAATTTAATTTGATAAAGTTTTAATTGCCGGAATTAATAATAATAATTAAGGACATTATAGTCTGAAGAAAAAAATATTGGATTACTAATAAAATTTTTAAAGAATTGTTTTCATTTTTTATTATAATAATTCATAAAGTTTTAAAAATATTTTAAAAATATTTTAAAGAACTGTATGATTTTTTTATTAGTTAAGAACTGCCTATCAAAAAAATTAATAAAAAATTTTCAACCCGTATATTTAAAAAAAAAATATTTGTGTAAATATGTTCAAATTTATAAAGTACGATGTTCCATATGGGTCAAATTGATTTAAGTTAACAAGCGTTCTGGGTTATTCCCCCTTACATAGGAAACCATAGAAGAACGCATTTTCATTCTTACGATATTTTATTCTCTACGTTTCTAAAATTTAACAGTCAGTTTTGCAAGTAATTCCTTCAACATTTAAAGTATTTTTTTTTTCAATTCCTCAATTTTTTAATTAATTGTGACTGTAGGTGCATTAACTAATTTATAATAATTTAAAAAAAGATATGGAAATTTTGGCACGATTGGGTGTCATACAACACCCGGTAGTCGTAAATCTGTCATCGCCTCGAATGACTGACATAAAACAGAGCTACCGTAATTAATGTTTTTTTTTTTGTAAATTTCTGGCAGTAAGCAAATTATTAATTGATTGAAAACAGATAAAGGTAAGTTTTAATTTTAAGAATTAACTTAAATAACGTGTCAGCGAGGTATATTTTATTTTTGTAAGATTTTTGAAACAGAAATTTGGTTTCTGTTTACGTAATGTGTCAATCAATCAAAAATGGCGGTATATTTTAAAAAATTGTAAAATTTCAAAATTTTAGATTTCAATCAATATAATTTCGGTTAAAAATGCACCAGTATGTTTTGCTTACTAGAATTATTACATTTAATCCCTTGGCTTTGAGTTAAAGCTAGTTTTAATGATTGAAGATAACTTATTTATTTTTAAAATTTCAATTTCAATTTAAGTATCGAAAATGAGTGAAGGTACCTATATTTGTCTTATGAGCAAAACTATTTTGACAGATTCAGGTACAAAACTATCTGCCGATTTATAGGGTTTACAGAGATTTTTCCTGAGAGATTCTTGCTATTTGTTTTATTAGGTATAACTTTTATTTCGGGGCAGGGTTAGGGTTAGAATTAATTGGGGTTGACATATAAATGAGACAAGTTTCAAAATCATTTCTTGGTCAAAGATCGATATTTGGTTAAACTAAAAAGTTTTCATTCATTTCAAAGCAAAAAATAAATAAACAATAATAACTTGGATGTGCGTCGTGGTGCAGTGGATATCGGCTCAAAACGAGAAATCGCAAAGCCAAGTTCGAATTCCAGTTGAATTCGTTGTATTTACATACATGCAAATGCCCTTGGAAACGGCAATGAATCTGTCGCTTCTCTCTCCACCTATGCGTTAAATAGCGGAACAGATTTTGTTTTATAGCCTTGGTTGTTAACCAGTCTACACATAAAGAAATGTCCATCTACTGTGGGAAAATGTTTTGTTCACTCACTAACGTCTCTTTCAAGACATGATCGCCCAAGCGTGTATCAAGTATAGCAAATCACTGAGTGGATGTCACTTTTGGGGAATTAACAATTATCGTATTATCATCGTATTATATCGCAATGTAAGCCCGTGATGAAGTGGCCAGCTTGTTTGCCCAGCATTAACCAGAGTGAAAACTTTCAAAACATTCTATCGAGGAATATTTTATAATTATCCAGGAGAGGTAATTAGGAGAGGTGCATATAGAAAAAGTAATCAGGGGAACATTGTGGTGCAGTCGATATTGGCCCGGAACGATAGATCAGAGGGCCTAGTTCGAATTCCAGTTGAATTCGTTGCATTCACTAACGCGCAAAAACCCTTGGGAAAGGTATTAATCCTTCTCTTATCCCTCTATCTATGGGTTAAATAGCAGGACAGATTGCGTTCCATAGTATGGGCTGGCAATCAGTAAGAAAGTAATGGCAACCTACTACTGGAAAATATTCTGCCGGTCATTCATGTTTCTTTTGAGACATGATCACCCAAGCGTGTATTTCATATGGCACTTAACTGATTGAATCAGGGGAGGTGGTTGGTCGACGTTTATAAAATGTCAACAAGTGCCTTATCATTATGAAAATTATTTTTAAAAGAAATTTAGGTAATACTCTAATGACAGGGAAAGAAAAAAGTTTTACAAAGAAATTCACTCGAGGTTTTATATATAAAATCTTTAACGCTCGTTATAAAATATGACTTGGAAGAGCGTTTAAAACACACGGCCGTTGTGTTGTTTTTAAGAATTTTACATCGCGAAAGATGACTTCCAAAAGTTAAGCAAAGTAAAGCAAAGTATTAAGAAACAGGTACTTTTTGCTTTAGAGTCAAAGAAAAGTGTGTTGAACTGTTACGTAATATCAGTAGAAGCGATAGAAGGGATTACCTGTATATTTATGATAAGTCAGTCAGTTAAGTACCATACGTGATAAACGCTTTAGGCGATCATGTCTCAAAAGAAACATAACTGACTGGGCAGAAGACTATCCCGCAGTACGTTGCCATTGCTTTCTGCGGTAGACTGGTTGCCAACTGTGAAAAGTTCGCGACCCGACCTACTTCCTAAAATGTCCCATATATTTTCAGTATTTTCTTATAAAAATGACTTTAAGGCGGTATTGTGATGTAGTCAATAGAAATATGTACGATTTTCTCTTCTTCGGTTGTGTTAAAACGGCTACATAAGCTAAACTATGGCTAACACATTTGAGCTACGTACCCAAATAAAAAGAAAAATTGTGTTAAGCTCAGAAAAACCTGCTACTGAGAGCCTTGAAATTCTTCGTTAGCGTTCATTCCTGTGGCTTTCTCGTTTCAAGACTGACTGAGTGTTCGTTCAAGATGGAGAGCTTTCAGGGTGACCAATGCATCAGAAAATGTCCGGGGGAGGGGAATATCGTGATCTCACATTTAGACAGTCGTCGAATGATCCCCCCTGTTCTCTCACCTGTTCTCTCACGTGATAGGAATCAAGACTATCAATCAAAATCAAACATAATCATAGTCTTTATTCGACAGTCTTTCATGGTACTTTTGAGGTGTAAAAGGTGTGGATCGCTGTACGTTCTCAATAATTTTTTTCCGAAGGTGCTTTTGGCCATATATATGAAATATAACAGACTTCTCTTGTGAACTTTCTAATATCACCCTGTCTATAGGTTCATGTATCTCCTTAGTATACTTAGCTATAGAACCAAATCTGTCCTGCCATTTAACTCATACCTGAATGGAGAGTAGATAGATTATAGTACATTATTATATTAAGTATAATTAGTGGGGGATCATTTTATTACTTCATAACAATAGAAAACCGATCCCCCACTTTATGCCCAGTAGAAGTCTTAATCATATTTCTAACTATTATATTCAGTCAGTTAGGTGCCATCACGTGATACACGCTTGGGCGATCATGTCTCGAATGAGTCATAAGTGACTGGGTAGAAGATTATCCCGCAGTATGTTGCTATTGTTTTCTGTGGTAGACTGGTTGCCAACCAAGGTTCTAGAACCCAATATGTCCTATTATTTAACCCATAACTGGAGGGAAGAGACGAAATAATACCTTAATACCAAGTGTATTTGTGCGTTAGTGAATGCAAAGAATTCAACTGGAATTCTTTGCATTCACTTATCATTTATGATAATATAGTGTTGATAAGATTTCGATGATAAAGATTAAGACGATAGAAAAAGCTTACCTATATATTGTGGTTTTTGGGAGTCTCGCAAGTTGAAGACTTTAAGGAGGTAACCGTTCGGATCGATATCATCCAGGTGAGGATTTTTATGCCTTTTGTGTACATAAACCAGAAAGTTGCGGTCAACATAACTGACCAATTCCTTCCAGTTGATAACATCCATGCCATAGAGACGGGACATCAAATTACTGACCATACCAACAGGGTTTATCGGTCTAATCACCTGACAAGAAGCCGGAATGTCGCTCATTCTTTGAAAAGAAAAGAACATTCATATTTGAATAAAATTTGTTGTTTCTGTGGAAAAAAAAAACAAAAAAAAAAAAACAGGAGTGTATCTTTAAAATTGAATCCTCTCACCAATATGGTTTTATAACAAAAAAAAAAAAAAAAATGAGAAAAAGTGAAAGAAAAGGAGAATAAAAAATACTATCAATTTTATAACAATAAAAGTAATATATTTATAAAAGCAAAAGTAAAAATATATTACTATTAAACATTCCAAACAATATTGATTCAGTCTAGGAGAAATTTAAGAATTATATCAAACCAGAAGAAAATCAAGAATAATATTGTTTCTAGCAGAAATTCAACAGTGGTCTTGATAACTAATATCTAAACTTATTTACAAATGGAACTGTGTGTGTGTGTGTGTGTCCGTTATCTATAGACTCTGAAACGGCTGAACCGATTTTCTTGAAAATTTACACAGTTGGACTATAAGCGACTGCAAGTGTTCTTAGCTAGGTTTTGTGTCGAGGTACCCCCGATAAATATCGAAAATCGATAATCGAAAAAATCGGGTTATAGAAGGAGTGGTCCAATTTTAATCAAATTTCATACACTCATAGACAAAGACATAAGAAACGATATTCAGAAGTTTCAAAGTTGCAGTTCTTACAATAGTGCAGAAAATCGATAATATATATATATATATATATATATATATATATAAAAGCAAGATGTTTGTGTGTGTGTCTGTCTATCTGCCTGTATGTCTATTTTTTCAGCCTTTTTATTTTTTGCTTCGGGTTTGGCTCTAAGTAGGTATAATTGTAGTTATTAGTCTCAGCCATGGTACCATTTACTCAGAGGACTTATTTAGCCTTCAAAACTCAGTTTACGACGAAAAAACTTATTTGATATCGATACCAGGAAATAAAAATTTGACTTACATCCATTCATTTTTCTTTCAGTCTATGGTTTTGCTTTAACTGGAAACAACTATTGCTTTTAGTCTTTCGTGCCAACGTCCAAAGAGTCTGAGCTTCAGGACCATGGATTAGTTTTAAAGCCTTCATTACACCCGAGCAACGCCGTGCTATATTGCTAGTATTATATATAATTCTTTAATTCTATGTATGTCATAGTATATAAATGTCTTTCAGACAATCACTCCTTTGTCATTCGTTTTTTCATTTTAGTCATTCTGTTTTGTCCTGCTTTCGAGATTCGATGTTGTTATATCACGGATATGGCAATGCCTGTTAATGGGAGAAAAGTTAATGAGGTAATAATTTTTTTCTAAGCTCTCCCGTTACAGGGTTAATGTGTCAGTTTTGGTTTCAGTTTTGTGATTATTTATATCAACGTTTGCGATTAGACAATGCAGATATTACTGATTTTACAAGTAGATTTTTATTTGATATAACATTTCAGTATTGGGAAGAAAATCTTTGACGTGAGCTTGAACGTCGTTTATATGCACGAGGGACTAAAATACACCGATCTTATCAGCAAATCTCTCATAAATGTCTATAATGTTCTTGTTGATAGTAAAAATATTACTTTGATAATTCACTGTTATTTACAGACAAAACAGAATGGTAAAGCAACAATAGCATTTGTATTTGGTTGTAGTCTTTGATGAAAATGAAGATTAAAAAAGAATCCAAGTCATACGACACGGGATATCGCAAAGATACTATATCTGATATGATTATTGCAAGGTATTTGAATAAAACTGGGTCTGTGCATTGCTACGATATTTAGGTGCTTCACGATTTAATGGAAAAAATTTAATGGATCACGTTTCCATCTGGTTATTTGCTCAAACTTTCTTTTTCAAGATTGATCAGAGGCGATAAAAAATGGTTCGATTATAACTATGTGGAGGGTAAAAAGTCCTAGACTGAGAAGAGATGAGCCTCCATTAATCATTAAAAAATCCGACCGTCATCCGAAAATAGTGCTGCTGTGCAACTGGTTGGATCAGAGGGGCATTACGAGCTTCTTTCACAAAATCAGGCGTTGAGAATTTAAAACCACATTCTGCAACACAATGAGGGAATTCCCTCTAACATTTGACCAAATCAAACGAGAACCTCTAAACGATGAGTTTATCAGGCACACCAAAACCTACATGTGTCAAAGAACCAACAAACTTCAGATGTTTTCTCTTTATGCGACAAAGTGCTGCTATATAGTGAGCGACTCATCATTCCCACAACACTACAAAGAAGAATTCTGAAAGATTTCCATGCCGGTCACCCAGGGATTACAAGAATGAAAAGCGTTTTGCGAAATTATGTATACTGACTGAAAATGGATAAAGATATTGAAAACATCGTAAAATCCTGTGAAGGTTGTGCCTTGGAAGCTAAGGTACCTCCAATAATATATAGTCCTTGGCCCAAAACCGATCGACTATGGTCCCGGATTCATATAGATTTTGCAGGCCCACTAGACGGATTCTAGTATCTTATTTTTTCTAAGTAGCCCAAAGATGTAGAAATCCCACTACAGAAGTTTCCTACACGAACTGTTCGCCAGATTTGGGGTAGTCAGTTGTTTAGTGTCAGACAATGGGACACAATTTACGTCTGGCGATTTTAAGGATTTTTGTTAGATCTTCCAGATAAATCATATCACGATTGCTTTCTATCACCCAAGGTCCAACGAACAGACCGAGCGCTTTGTTGACGCGCTGAAAAGAGCTCTGAAGAAAGCTAGAGGCACACCAACAGAAAAATCTCTACAACAGTTCCTTCAGGTGTATAGAATCACGCTCACCGACAACACACCATCATCATAATCCCCTGCCGAGGTAATGTTTGCGCGTAAAATCAGGTCTGTGTTCGACATGCTACTTCCCAAACAAACAAATCCTGGACGAGCAAACACGGTACCTAGAAAACGCCACCAACCCGGAGATTTTTTTTTCCGGATGTTTCGGGATAAAAAATCTTTCTGGGGAATGGGTATAATTGAGAAAAGATTAGGAAATATGGTCTACATAGTTAAAGGTCCCAAGTTGTTTTCGATTACAAGAAGTAATCCCATGAAAGGCGTTTAGATTTAGCTAATCGGATGAATGTCATTTGGCATCAGAACAACATGAAATTTCACCTCTCTTTGCAGACCCTTCGGAAATTGATAAAAAAGTTCTTGGTCTTCCAAATCAAATTTATGCTTTTGAACTTAACCAACCACTTAAAAATAATACCGGCAGCTAGGGCACCAACTCTATAAATGTCACATTCATTTTTGCTCTTTGTGCAGCAATTTTTTTTCCTTTCTAAAAATAAATGAGCATATGAGTGTATACATCTTATTCTTCTACATTTTAATTTTAACGCAAAAATATTTATAAATGAAATAAATAAATTTAAAATATAAATATCACTAATTTTAACGGAAAAATATTAAAAATTCACAATTCACGAATGAACCATATAAAAACATGTAATGTCACATTTCTGCATACGTAAATGTCGAAATTCAATCAGGTGGGAATTGAAATCACGTGATGAAACGCTACATATTAAAAACGCTATAAACTTTAGTTGCTTTTTTTACAATTTTAATTACAACAATTTATAAAGTTGTTAAATATTTAAAATTCAATTTCAATCTTGTAACTTTTAGGAAATACTGTTATTAAACAAAACTGTTTTTACAAATCGTAAATCTAAAAGGTTTTTTACATTTTGTAAACGACCAGTATTTAAAAAAGAATTTTACATTGTTTATGAATGTGTATAAGCATGTCTGTTTTATATACGGATGTTCATACATGATATTATCATTAGAAATCACGTGTTTTAACAGCTTTTACATTATTTTAACAATTTTAATGACAACAATTTATAAAGTTGTTAAATATTTAAAATTCAATTTCAATCTTGTAACTTTTAGGAAATACTGTTATTAAACAAAACTGTTTTTACAAATCGTAAATCTAAAAGGTTTTTTACATTCTGTAAATGACCAGTATTTAAAAAAGAATTTTACATTGTTTATGAATGTGTATAAGCATGTCTGTTTTATATACGGATGTTCATACATGATATTATCATTAGAAATCACGTGTTTTAACAGCTTTTACATTATTTTAACAATTTTAATGACAACAATTTATAAAGTTGTTAAATATTTAAAATTCAATTTCAATCTTGTAACTTTTAGGAAATACTGTTATTAAACAAAACTGTTTTTACAAATCGTAAATCTAAAAGGTTTTTTACATTCTGTAAATGACCAGTATTTAAAAAAGAATTTTACATTGTTTATGAATGTGTATAAGCATGTCTGTTTTATATACGGATGTTCATACATGATATTATCATTAGAAATCACGTGTTTTAACAGCTTTTACATTATTTTAACAATTTTAATGACAACAATTTATAAAGTTGTTAAATATTTAAAATTCAATTTCAATCTTGTAACTTTTAGGAAATACTGTTATTAAACAAAACTGTTTTTACAAATCGTAAATCTAAAAGGTTTTTTACATTCTGTAAATGACCAGTATTTAAAAAAGAATTTTACATTGTTTATGAATGTGTATAAGCATGTCTGTTTTATATACGGATGTTCATACATGATATTATCATTAGAAATCACGTGTTTTAACAGCTTTTACATTATTTTAACAATTTTAATGACAATAATTTATAAAGTTGTTAAATATTTAAGATACAATTTCAATCTTGTAGTATTAGTTACATTTTAAAACAAAATTGAATTTTAATGAAGCAGTAGTAGTAACTGTGGTTCGAGTTTTAACAAAATAATATTGTTATTTAGTAAATATAAAGAGTCAGACGAAGTGATGCATGATAAATATCCCTATTCATTTATGAAGGACTAGCAGTATAGCCCGGTGTTGCTCGGGTGTAATGAAAGTTTTAAAACTGAACCATGGCCCTGGAGCTTAGACTCTTTGGACGTTGAGACGAAAAACTAAAAAACAATAGCTGTTTCCAGTCAAAGCGAAACCGTAGATTGTAAGAAAAATGAATGGATGTAAGTCAAATTCTGATTTCTGGTATCGATGTCAAATACGTTTTCCGTCGCAAACTGAATTTTGAAGGCTAAATAAGTCCTCTGAGTAAATGGTATCATGGCTGAGACTACTAAGAATTACAATTATACCTACTTAGATCAAAACCCGAAGCAAAAACCAAAATAAAAGGACTGTACATCTGATTTTGATCACACTCGATAGGATATCGGGGTATCGATTTCCAATATCGGAGTCAAATAAGTCATCCAAGTATAAACTTACCTAAGTAAGTCCATGAAAACTTATCGTACCCATCGGGAGTAAAATTGGAGAAAATGAGCCATATTGATGGCTGAATACTGGTTTTTGTTCAGTTTCGATAGAAAATCGAGGGTACATGAGTCGTCTGAGAATATCTACTAATGTTTGAGACTATAAACTATTATTTTACCAAGTTAGAGCCAATTCTGCAGCAAGAACCAAGATAAAAGAGCTGAAATCCTGATCTTGATCAAACCTGATCGGATATCGGGGTATCGATTTCCGACATCGAGGTGAAATCAGAAAAAAAAGTAGCCCATGACCTGTCTGGAAGCCCAAAGATTATTTGTGTGATGTTTGGTGAGAATCGGATAAAAATTGTGGATTTGTATGACACACACACAAACATATTGCCTTTTATATATATAGAGATAGATAGATAGATAGATAGATAGATAGATAGATAGATAGATAGATAGATAGATAGATAATTCATACTGCAACACATGTGGACGAGACTAGAATCTCCCATGTGCTGAAGGTGCCTGACAAGATCCTGTAGTATTGATGTGGGTAAAAAAAATTGTGCTTGTGTGAGTATGAGAGAGGAAGTGTGTTGGGGATTGAATGGAGGAAGTGCAGGGAGAACTGCAGAGTTGCATTTTTCTTTTTGTTGGTCCGGTTGTGACTTAGTTGGAACTGCCGATAATGTTATTTCGTCTTTAATAATCGTTATGTTTAGAATCAAATTGTAAGACAATTTTACAAACAATTGGCTTTAACATATTACAACTGCTAATCGAAAATTACTTTTTAAAAGCAATTTTACTAAATTTGAAAAAAAATCACACACAAGCATCCAATATAATTTGTATATACCTCGAAAGATTCACTATAAATGATGATACATGATGAAAAAATGTCCCAAAAAATGTCCCAATTCCTGTTATTTGGAGGAAAGACCGAAGGATTTTTTATGTAAAATTATTTTTTAATCTTTTTTAGAGCCTTATAAACTTTATTTCTGTGGTGTCAACAAAGGACCATAAATTTGGATAGGAAATTTGAACGTCTTTTTGCGTTGAAAAACACATTGATTTGAAATTTCTTGCAAAAATGAGATAATTGTAGGAGTTTAACGAAATTTTCAGGACATATTCACAAATCGATTATTATTTAAACGTTTTTTTTTCAGAAAAACTTCTTAAAAATTATTTTTACATTTGTTAGCCGCCACTTATTTAATTTTAAGAAACTTCGAGAAATTTTTTGTGGCGTATATTAGTTATAAGGACAAGTCCTAAGAGAATTTAAATTAGTTACCGCCACTCATTTTTCATTCCTAATTTTTGAATTGGGTTTTAAGAATAAAAATGTTTTCTTGAAACTTTTATTTTAGCTTTAATTGAATGCTAATTGATTAAATTTACTATTTCCAGTAAGCAAAATACTTTGTTGTATTTCAAACAGAAATCATATTGTTTGGAATCTAAAATTTTTAAATTTTTAAATATTTTTAAAATTTTCGGACATTTTTGAGCGATCGACACATTTGTAAACAAAAGTTAATTCTCAGGTTTAAAAATCTCCCAAAAATATAATACATAACTGTGACACGTTATTTTTGAAAAATTAGCAAGTTTAAAGCTTAATTAATCTGATTCACACAAGAATTACTTATTTATAGCAAGAAATTTAGAATAAAAGAATTTCTTAATCACGAAGCGTTGATCTTTCTGAAGTTTGCCTAAAATGATTGATGTGTGATGCTAGTCAACTGTTGAAATGAACTAAGTATGGTTGACCAGGATTGACATAATTGTCCAATTTTTTTCCTGTAAGGGAAAGAAACCATGAAACTCATTACTTTTTAATGCAATACAGAAAATACCACACAATAACAAAAAAACAAAAACAAACAAACACACACACACACACACACACACACACACACACACACACACACACACACACACACACACAAATTAACAGTCTATTGGCATGATGATTTCAATTAAACTTTTCAATTTTCTAGTCTTCACTTAATAACTCAATAACCTAACCACAACAAGGTTTTGTAGAATTTTTTAAAAAACTGAAATTATATAAAATATTACAATTACAAAAGAAAAAAATGAAAACAATTCCTGTAAAAATTCATCATACATCATTTTTATTAAGGGATACTCGTATTTGAGTGGAAAGTCTGTTTTATATATATATATATATATATATATATATATTTAATCATATCACCCCAAGCAAGGCGATAACGCCACTGATGCGTGCGCAGGGGTCTACGTAGGAGTAAAAAGATTGGAAAAGAGAAAACCGGAAACCACATCCTAAACAGGGAACAAATGATGAGCCTCTTCACCTGTTCAATAACAGTACTTTATAATTTCCACTGGCCTTTTAATCGTTTGGAAAATATCTATCATCCGGCAGGAATCGAATCTGCATACTCCCTTACCGGAGAGATGCCGTCTTAAGATCGTAGATACCACCACTAATTCGCTTGTCGTAGGTACAACCACTAATTCGCTTGTCGTAGGTACAACCACTAATCCGCTTGTCGTAGGTACCACCACTAATTCGCTTGTCGTAGGTACCACCACTAATTCGCTTGTCGTTGGTACCACCACTAATCCGCTTGTTGTAGGTACCACCACTAATTCGCTGAAAAAAACAGCATAGTATGAAGAGAAAAGGTCCATAACTGAATAAAAACAAAGTTTTTCCGTCAAAATGTTCATGTTATCATTAAGAAGAAACATCAAATTATATTTTAAATATTTCTTCAAATTTATCTTTCCCAATACGATTGAAATTTTGGTAAAAATATTGTTTTGTTTTTTGTCAGCGGACAACCAAATCGTTACCAGAGTTTACAATGGATAATGTAACGTAACTCATTTTTTTCCGTTGAAAAACATTAATTTGGAAATTCTTGCAAAAATCAAATAATTGTTGGATTTTAATGAAACTTTTAGGATTCATTCGCAGATGAATTAAATTATTTTTTAAATTAATATTTTAGAAAATTTAGTTAAAAATATATATATATTCTGTTAACCCAACTCCACATAATTTCAGGAAATTCTAAAAAAATTAATTTTATGGGAAATTTGTTTTATTAGTTAAGCGTAAGACTCCTTCATGAATGCAAATCATCTCTCTCTCTCTCTCTATATATATATATATATATTTTTTTTTTTTTTTCCAAATAGTTGAGACTTTTTCCTAAAATATGCTCCGAATATATTACAATAATAAAAAAACTAAGGCATTATTTAATTACGTAAACTTTTAATTACTTTTAAATCTCTCTCTCCTTCTCTCTCTCTCTCTCTCTCTCTATATATATATATATATATATATATATATATATATATATGTGGGGCTTGATACATTGACACACACACACACACACACACATGGTCATTCAGCGTTCACGTGATAACTTAGTTTCCCGCGTAAACGAATGTCAATAAAAGCGGGGAACGTCACGTGGTACGCTAGTGAGGATTTTGTCCCGGACAAGAGCAGACATGTTTCCCTAACTCACAAAAACACACGCGCACTAATTGCGGGTAGCAATTAGGGGCGCAATTTTTTATTTCTCACCAGGGAAAGAACTTCTCTTTCCTTTTCACTTTCTTATGCATGCTCTCAACCCTATGTAACCTTTGTTAATATATTGTTTTTCTTGTTACTTTCGCCTTTTCGTTCTTTCTTATTGCCTGTTTTATTTCATGACCCCAAGTTACGTCGAGTCGACTCGTAAACTTAAATTAGTAATGGACGCTTCGTCCACTACATATATATATATAAGCCGTACTGATGAGTTGTAATACAGCGAAACAGATCTGTCTGCGGATGACTATATATATATATATTAGAGAGAGAGAGAGAGAAAGAGAGAGAGAGAGAAAGAAAGAAAATGGGATTAGCCAACAATCTGAATTTGTATAACATTTTTATAATGGATACTCGTATTTGAGTGAAAAGTCTGTTTTTATTATAGTCTAACAACACATTATAATTTCCACTGGCCTTAATCGTTTAAAAAACATCCATCTTCCGGTAGAAATCGATTTTGCATACTCCTGCACCAGAGAGATTCCATCTTATGATCAGAAGTATCTTTCTTTGCCAATTGACCCACGAAAGATTTCATTTTCAATTTATATATATATATATATATATATATATATATAGTCATTCTCCAGATTTTATCGAACGATTAATCTGCTCAGATTGTATCGAAATGTAAACAAACACAAGCGAAGCAACATTACGAAATTATAAGGAAAATTACGAAATCGGTGTTAGCCGACAATTTACTTATTTAACATTTTTATTACATTTTGTTTCCATTTCGATATAATATGAACATATATTATATTAATCATTCGATGATATATATATATATATATATATATATATATATATATATATATATAATAAAACAGACTTTCCACTCAAATACGAGGATATACATTTAAAACGAAAACAAGTTGATAATTTTCTAACATTTTCTCAACGAGCGTTTCCGTAAGGAAGGCTATAAAGCTAAATGAATTAAAATTCAATAAAATACTGGATTTCTTAATATATATTATAATTTTTTTAAAGATTAGTGCGTAGTTAAATTTGAAACAAACATTACTTACTTTTTTAGAAGAAACACGTTGTAGAAAATGAGGGCACCTTTCTGATATTGAAAATATTATATAAATGAATGAATTGCCTCCCTTTTGTAGGGGTCGTGATTACCTGCCCTTGGCTTAGGCGGTAAGCAACCTATCCCACGCTCTTTACCTTGACGTGGTGTAATGGTTTGAAAGCTTGACTCGCTAGAAACATTATAACTGAGTAGTGAGTTCGATCCTTACTGGGTACCTCATACTTTCGGCCTTGTGCCACATCTAATCGGCACTTAGAAATTCAACTCTTTTTTTCTTATGACACCGAAGAGTGAACACGGGCAAATTTGTGCGTTGTGGTGCATTGGATATCGGCTCAGAACGAGAAATCTGGGAGCCGAGTTTGAATTCCAGCCAAATTCTTTACATTCACTTGCGTGCAAATACCCTTGGGAAAGGCATTAATCCGTCTATTCATTCCAGTTATGGGTTAAATAACAGGACAGATTGGGTTCTATAGCCTTGACTGGCAACCAGTCTACTGTTGAAAGTAATGGCAACTTACTGTGGGGTAATCTTCTGCCCAGTCAGTCATGTCTCTTTCGAAACATGATCGCCAAGCGTGTATCACGTATGGCACTTAACTGACTGAAGACTCAACCAGCAAACCCACGTCTCCGAAAACGGAACAGCCCAAAAAACACCCTAGGAACGAGGATGTCCCAACAGTTGCAGCAAAGCATCTGAAAACTGAATCCCTCTTCAACCTGAAGTCCAATATATTCTGACGATGCAAAAAAAAACAAAAAAAAAACAAAAAAAAAACAAATTGAGAAGAATTGTTAATTGAACGAACTTTACTACCACCAGTTAAGTTCACGCATAACCACTGTTTTTTTGCAACGATTTTTTAAACTCCTATTTTTGTATCTTCCTTTTCTTCCTATTTCTGTTATAAAGTCTTTTTCTCCAACTCAAATTTGGTGTTGTCCTGTTTTCTCTCACCATGTCACGTCAATGCTCTTTTACCCTTATTTTCTACAGTGGACAAATTATTGGTCGCAGAAACTCAAAGGCTATTAAAACCCGCGGTGACAAGTGTTGGTCAGCTTAGGTCAGAAGAAGTCAACGAAGTAATGAACAGAAGTGACACAATTCAACTATCCAGTAATTTCTAAAAATTTACAAATATGTTAAGCAATCTAATATTTTATTGATTTTTACGTATTTTAGCTTTACATATGAAGATGCTATGTGGAAAAATAATAATAAAATTTAAAATTTACATTAAAAAAATTTAAATGTCATAACAAAGTTAATATAAAAAATGACATAACATAAATTTCCATAAACAAGAGAGGTACCTATACTTTTTAAGTACATTTCTTATGATATTTTATGGTAGTATATCTATGATTAATTTTTATATTATTTCAGTTATGAAATTTTAGACAACCATTAAAATACGTGATTTCTAATGATAATGTCATGTATGAACATCCGTATATAAAACAGGCATGCTTATACACATTCATAAACAATGTAAAATTCTTTTTTAAATACTGGTCGTTTACAGAATGTCAATAAACTTTTATCTTTATGACTTGTAAAAACAGTTTTGTTTAATAACAGTATTTCCTAAAATTTACAAGATTGAAATTGAATTTTAAAACTTTAACAGCTTTATAAATTATTGTAGTTAAAATTGTAAAAAAAAAAAAACACAGAACAAAACAATTTTTCTAAACATTTCATTTGTTTATTATTATTAGTATTGTTGACTAATGTTTGTTTTATGCGTTTTAGTTCGCTCAAAAATATTCTTTGTGAAGAGAAATTTTGATGTGCTTTAAGAAATTCAATATTACTGAAATTATATCTCTTTCGGGGCATTGGCTATTATAGTTAAGTTAACAAGTGTTGTTACTGGTGGGCTATTTATAAGTGATAAATTCATTAGTTTTTTTAGCTCTATATTAAGATCAATAAACGGGATTTTGTTATTGTCCATGAGTTCATGGGTAAATTTTAACGATGAGTTATTTTTAAAATTTGATTTCATTTTTACGATTTCGTCTCTTATCAAAACAAGAAATTACATCAACATACCTTGAATAAATATCCGGATTATCGGGTTTTTAAACACTTTGTTTTCAACGTATGACATGTAAAAATTAGAGAAAGAAGGACTTACTGGGTTTCTTACTGGCTCTGTTCATTTGGATGTAGATGTCACCATTATGGTCATAAAACGGAGTTTCTATGGTAGAAGCGATGTGTAGTTTCTGAAGAATTGTTGGTTGGAATTTTGGAGAAGGGAGCCACTAATTATATTAAATGTTCTTTCAACTGGGACGTTAGTAAAAAGATTTTCGACATCCAATGAAGATAGAATATTACTTTTGGGATTAATTGCTTTTAATATATGTAAGAATTCATTTGCTGATGCGATGCTGCAATTGTTAGGAATCTGTTTTAAGGTTTTCGATAGTTGGTATACCGGTGTAGATATTTGCGATATGATGGGTGGGAGAGGAAAACCTGGTTTATGGGTTTTTCAGTTAGGTACCACTAGCAGTATAGCCCGGCGTTCCTCGGGTGTAATGAAAGCTTTAAAACTAATCCATGGTCCTGGAGCTCAGACTCTTTGAACTTTGGCACGAAAGACTATAAAGCAATAGTTGTTTCAGTTAAAAGCGAAACCGTAGACTGAAAGAAAAATGAATGGATGTAAGTCAAATTTTGATTTCCTGGTATCGATATCAAATAAGTCTTTTTCACCGTAAACTGAATTTTGAAGGCTAAATAAGTCCTCTGAGTAAATGGTATCATGGCTGAGATTAAGAACTACAATTATACCTACTTAGAGCCAAACCCAAAGCAAAAACTAAAATAAAAGGGGTGAAAAAATACAGACATACAGACAGATAAACAGACACACACCCAAACATCTTGCCTTTTATGTATATATATATATATTATCGATTTTCTGCACTATTGTAAGAACTGCAACCTTGAAACTTCTGAATATCGTTTCTTATGTCTTTGTCTATGAGTGTATCAAATTTGATTAAAATCGGACCACTCCTCCTATAACCCGATTTTTTCGATTATCGATTTTCGATATTTATCGGAGGTACCTCGACACAAAACCTAGCTAAGAACACTCGCAGACGCTTATAGTACAACTGTGTCACGTCCCAAGTGTTATTTTTGTTTGTTGCGAACAGTCGCAGAATGACGGTCCGGTGACACTTGACGCTTATGTCCTTCCATTTCGGACAAGGGATAAATTCTGAGAAAATGTGTCCTCTGTACGCCGTTAATGCTAACAGTCGCAGGATGACGGTCCGGTGACACCTATCGCTAATGTCCTTCCATTTCGGGCAAGGGATAAATTCTGAAGAAATAATTTTGATGTAAAAATTTCTTTTTTATTAAATTTTGGATCTTTTTCCTTCATGCTATGTTGTTTTTTCAGCGATTTATTGGTGGTACCTATATTTATCACCTTGACTCACAATAAAAACAAAACATGGAAATGAAAAAAGAGAAAACAAAATGTGTGGATTAAATACTTTTATTTTATGTATTTTCATTTCCATCAACTTTAACTTGGGTATGTGAAAGAAATTAAACTTTTCAAATTAATTTTTCATTCCACTAAAGAGAAAAATATTTTAAAGACAAACAACGATATTGCTACATGACATAGCAAGCTTTCATGGTACATTCTGTAAGATTTTATATTGTATTTTGTCAAGAGAGACATTCACCATAACCTCTACCAATTTATACAAATCTTGTTGAACAGTGCTTTAAATGAAACACTTTGACACTTGGGCAGCATATTAAATGTGTCAAAGAATCTCTATTCATTCTCACTGTTCCACTCAATATTTGATCTGAACAATTTATGCCACTTGAAATATTTTTCAACCCATTATTCCTGGGTTGATGTGCCGTAAATAGAACACGTTTTTACTGTCCATTTTCTCTTTAAGACTTGTAGGATTCTGAAATTTGTACCCAGAAATCATAAATTTCCTTCATGGAATGTTTCCAGAATCGGAAAAGTAATGGCCAACCACGTTTCTCTATAGTGAGTGGATATATATTAGTCGGATTCTGCCAGTATGTATAACGCCCTAGTACTACAGACTGCACCAGTCGACCACACACTAGTAGAGGCAGGGCCTCCTTTTCAACCTGTTTAAGATCAAACTGTGTCAGGTAACCTGCCAGTACATGTCCTCCAACCTCTAACGGGTTGTCCAGTTTGCACTCAGTCATCAAATTCATGATCATAATTGCCAGATCAAATATTGAAAAGGATTGTGTGGCATCGGCAAAATCGATAAGCCCAGAAAAAATGTAGTCCTTGTTTCGGGTAACACTTAGACTGTTATTGCCTGTTGTTGATGTGGTGGTCATATCGCTGAATTCACACACAGGTGATGATGGCTTCTCTTGTGCCAGGATGTTTAACAGATTCATATCTCCATGAATTTGACCTGAAAGAAAAAGAAAACTTCAAGGAAACTTTATAGAAAGAACATTTAAGAAATTTTCTTAAAAAATAAATAAAGTTTTCTTTAAATTAAATAATAATCTACATTAGAAAGTAAGTTTTTAAGACATGCCCAAATTTGGAGTTGGAACAAGAAAAGGTGGCATTTGAATATGTCATTTTGTTTCGCATGTGAAGTCAATTGTTTTTCATGTTTTTTAGACAGTATTAGACTAAGGTCTTTAGGTTTTGAATCAGTCGACAAAATAATTTTTCTATGTATTGACACATTAGTTTCAGCTTCAGCAGAAGTCAGTTAAATTCAATGAAGTGTTTACATGTGAATGTGCGTTGTGGTGTAGTGGATATCAGCTAGGAACGAGAAATCAGGGAGCAGAGTTCGAATTCCAGTTGAATTCCTTGCATTCATTTACGCGCAAATCCCTTCAGGAAAGATATTAATCCATCTCTTCCCTCCAGTTGTGGGTTAAATAACAGGATAGATTGGGTTCTATAGCCTTGGCTGGCAACCAATCTACCACGGAAAGTAATGACAACCTACTGCAGAATAATCTTCTGCCCAGTCAGTCATGTCTTATTCGAGACATGATCGCCCAAAGCGTGTATCACGTATGGCACTTAACGTGTGTCAGGTATTAAACGTTTTGAGAAGAAAACGTGTGGAAAATGGAATAACAAAAATATCAGCTTTAGATATATTGAATAAAATTATTTAGTTTCACTTAAAGGGAAAATGGCATTGAAAATTTAAATATGACCTTTTTGAAATTCTGAAAATAATGGAAGAATTTTCGACTTGTATGCATCAATGACATCATTGACTATTTGATGCTTCTCTCGGTCTTCAATTGCAAAAGTGAAATCCTTCAACTTTGGTATGAATTCCATGCTCCAAATTGTTTCGTGATTCTCATAGTAAGGATGATAAAAATCCTGCAACGCAAAGATATGCTCTGTTAAAATTTGGAATCTTTTGCTTTATGCACATTTTGTTGAATAGAGACAAACTCGTAAAAAAAAAAAATGGAATGCTGATCTCACAAGCCATTAAAATATCTTGATTAGAGATTTGTTCTAAATTAGCATTAATCCAACTAATAGCCATTTCAATAAACTCCTGAAATCAAACAGTAATCATTTATCGACCGCGTGAACTTTTAAGCAAGCTCCTGCGTAGGGATATTTGGATCTTCTGCCCAAAACTATAGGGATATTCCCCCGTGTGACTTAGAAAACAGCAATGATAATTTTGAAGAAATAAGAATTCCTCAGTTCAGTTGATTGAACTTCAAAATCTCACTTTAACGCTGATTCAGGCTAAAAGTCAAATTTCTAACAAAAGACCGATTTAGACCGAAATTACAATTCTAACCGGAACTTCAAGACTTCACGTCATAAAACCTTTCACTTTAACTGATTCCTTGGCATTTTGAAGAAATAAAATTGATTTTCTCAATTCACGACGTTTTGGAGAAATATTAGACAAATTTAAAACAACATCATTCTCATTCCATGTGCGATGCCTCTTTTGGTAGTCATGAGTTATCTCCCTTTAACTCAACTCTCTAAGTTATTTGTTCCCCACTACTGTAGCCTGGTATTGAACTCACAACTCTTTGGGTCAAGTCACTGGAACTAAACAACGTTTTAAATCAACTCTCTAAGTTATTTGTTCACTACTGCTGTAGCCAGTTATTGAACTCACAACTCTTTGGGTCAAGTCACTGGAACTAAACAACGTTTTAAATCAACTCTCTAAGTTATTTGTTCACCACTGCTGTAGCCAGGTATTGAACTCACAACTCTTTGGGTCAAGTCACTGGAACTAAACAACATTTTAAATCAACTCTCTAAGTTATTTGTTCACCACTGCTGTAGCCAGGTATTGAACTCACAACTCTTTGGGTCAAGTCACTGGAAATAACCAACATCTATACCCATGTGTCCTTTAGAACAACAGCATGTGAATTTCTGGGATTTATAAACGTAATGCCTCAGGTACTGTTTTTTTTATCTGAATTCATATTGCAATCTTTTCATGCTAATGATTCGAAATGCATATGTTCAAAACACTGCCCACTTCCTGGAACTTATAAAAGATGCTACCATCCAATGCAACCAGATGGTGAACGTGGATGTGGTGAGTCTGTTCTCCAAAGTACTCACGGTGGATGCACTATTGGTAGTCATGGACAGACTGGCCTCGGACGCATCCCTAGGAGAACGTACCATTACTCCACTAGATAACCTGATGGAGATACTGACTTTCTGCACACAAACAACAAACTTCGGAATGGGATCAGACATATATCGACAGGATTAAGGCTTAGCAATGGGTTCGCCATCACTGCCTGATATATATACATGGAATACTTTGAAGAGATGGCCTTAGAATTCACAGCTCTAAAGCCAACTCTATGTCTGAGATGGGTTCATACTCTGGCCACACCAGAAAGATTCCAGGCGCTACTGGACCATGTGAACTCAAAAGGATCGTCGATACAGTTTCACTATAGAAAGAAAGAGCAACAACAAACTAGCATTCCTGAATGTACTAATGTCTCGAACAGAGAGATGGTTCAAGTCATCCGAATACCGCAAATCAACGCAAAAGTCATTAGCCGGGACCCAGAGACATACGAACAGGAAATGTTCAGTATAAGCAGTACCAAATAGCGTAACAATTATCCGGGGTACATGAGAAAAGCTGCAATGAACGTGGAAGGAAGAGTTCATGAGGATAACAACTCTCAGAAAGCATCAGTCTGTCTACCCTAAGTAAAGAAGTTATTGGAGAAAATACAAAGGATTTGTGACCCATATAACATCAGGACAACCTTCAAAAGTGGTTCTACACTTCGCGAGTACCTCCCGCGAGTATGACCCCCCAACAGAGGAAGACATGATTAAGGTCTGTGTGTACGCCATTCCATGTAGCTGTGGAAAGAAATATAAAGCAGAAACAAGCCAATTTCTTAAGGTGAGGATACAAAAACACCGCAAGGCCGTAACATGTTGGGGGGGGGGGGTAGAAAAGTCAGGCATTGCTGACCCCATATGGAGGGAGAAAGGGGATCACCGCTCCCCATGGGATGAAGTTGAAATAATAGATAGAGAATACCACTGGAAAATACGTAAAGTTAAGGAATAAGCACATATGCTAGGCTACAAAAATCTTCTAAGCCGACCAGGCATAGAAATCCCTATGGAATGAAGTTGAAATAATAAATAGAGAACGCCACTGGAAAATACGTAAAGTTAAGGAATCAGCACATATGCTAGGCTACAAAAATCTTCTAAGCCGACCAGGCATAGAAATCCCTATGGAATGAAGTTGAAATAATAGATAGAGAACGCCACTGGAAAATACGTAAAGTTAAGGAATCAGCACATATGCTATGCTACAAAAATCTTCTAAACCGACCAGGCATAGAAATCCCTATGGAATGAAGTTGAAATAATAGATAGAGAACGCTACTGGAAACTACGTAAACTTAAGGAATCAGTACATATGCTAGGCTTCAAAAATCTCCTAAGCCGACCAGGCAGTGAAATGAATACAATATGGGAACCTGTAATACGGAGTGCAGGAGAAAATCATTAGCAGCAAAAGACTGCAATATGAGCTCTAGTAAAAAATGCTAGAAAAATCATTAGCATCAAAAGATTGTAATATGAACTCTGGTAAAAATCGTTACGGCGACACTAAGTCCCAGTATTTCACATGCTGTTGTCCCCAAGAACACATAGCTCAGTGGATGTAAACATTGGTTAGTTCCAGTGACTTGACCAAAATATTTGTGAGTTCAACAAATAACTTAGAAGTGTTAAATCTTGGCTAACAGAAGTGGCATCGTACATGGAATAAGAATTATATTCCCCAGTAATCGTAATAAAGACTTCAGTTCGAAATTCCTAGCACCTGAAGAAGGCCGGGGCGTACAACGGCCAAAACGTCGTAAACATGGTAACAAATATGAGGACAGTAGTCCGAATAATGTAACTAGTGTAAAAAATACCTCATCTCAGAGTATAAACAAATGTTTAGGTTATCATGTCAGAACACTAAATAGAGGTGATATGAATGTTACAGAAAGATTATGTTATGTCAAACCTACAACTGGAGAGGGTTTGTTTATTTTTTTAAAAAATTAAGATCTTGATAGATTTTGCATATAACTTCTGCCAACAAAAGAATTACGGCCATATCACGTTGAATACACCGGTTCTCGCTCGATCACCGAAGTTAACCAACGTTGAGCCTGATCAGTACTTAGATAGGTGACCGCTTGGAAATAACAGGTGCTGTAAGCGTTTAGTGACTGATGTGCGTGCTTACGGCCATATCACGTTGAATACACCGGTTCTCGCTCGATCACCGAAGTTAAGCAACGTTGAGCCTGGTCAGTACTTAGATTGGTAACCGCTTGGGAATACCAGGTGCTGTAAACGTATAGTGACGGATGTGCGTTGTGGTGCAGTGGATATCGGCTAGGAAAATAGAAATCGGTGAGCCGAGTTCGAATTCCAGTTGAATATCCTGCATTCACTTAAACACTGGTACCCTTGGGAAAGGTATTAATCCGTTCCTTCACTTCAGTTATGGGTTAAATAACAAGGGTAGGACTTGGGGACTCTGCCCTTAAAAACAAATCTCAATGAATCTTGATACTCGAAAATACAAAAGTATTACTAGACACAAAACTTATTTAAAAAAACAACAATAAATTGTTGAAAAAAGAAGAGGTATTACCAGCAATAAATATATAAAAATTCAGTTGGCAATAAATGACCCACCGAGGTTGATATGACATAAAAACAAAGCAAACAACTGCCAGCAAAAAATCCCCCCTCAAAAAAAAAAAAAAGACAAAAAATCATTGGGGTTTGTTGAGAAAGTGAATACTGATTAAGTTTATCCATGTGCAAGTGATCAGTAGTATTCAGTTCAAGGATTTCTCCCTTCCAATCCAGGATCAATCAACCTTGAATTAGTTAGAGATCTTTAACCGATATCCAGCAAGGGAGATTATATCGTCACGTGTTTATTCCCCTCGGCCATATTCTATTGACTATATTCAGAAAGTGTAAGCTTTGAATATAATGTCGCATGTGCGGAGATGCAATGCAATTTCTTTGTACAAAAATATAACAATAATTATTTGTAAAAATGACAAAAGCCTAAAATGTAACGAATTTTATTTTTTTATTGAAAGGAAAACAATTCTAATAATACTGAATTGGTCTCTTCCCGATTTCCAAGAGTTTTGATACTTCTTAACGTGTTTCTTTCATCTGACTAACATTTTATTGCGCGAAGCCACTTCAGACAGGTTTGCGTATTTCCCTGTATGTTTATAATGATTTGATCTTCTTAGTCCACTGAATGTGAATCGTGATTTTGAAACCTGATAAAACTAGAAATTTAGACATACATTTTCATTTTTCATCATGATCTGTTGTGATAACCTTGCTATATCGTAAGAGTGCATAACTGACAAAATCCACCATATTGTACAGATGGCTCGCCTAAATCTTACTGAAGTGGAAACTTACTTTTAAATATTGACACACGTTTTTACTAAAATCCTTATAACATTTCTGAGAATGAAATGGAACATACTCTCATACATACATATATTATAAACTAGCAGTATAGCCCGGCGTTGCTCGGGTGTAATGAAAGCTTTAAAACTAATCAATGGTCCTGGAGCTCAGACTCTTTGGACGTGGGCACGAAAGACTAAAAAGCAATAGCTGTTTCCAGTTAAAGCGAAATCGTAGACTGAAAGAAAAATGAATGGCTATAAGTCAAATTTTGATTTCCTCTCGATATCCAATAAGTTTTTTTCGACTTAAACTGAATTTTGAAGGCTAAATAAGTCTTCTGAGTAAATGATATCACGGCTGAGACTAAGAACTACAATTATACCTACTTAGAGCTAAACCCGAAGCAAAAACAAAAATAAAAGGGCTGAAAAATTAAAGACATACAGGCAGATAAATAGACAACACACAAACATCTTGCCTTTTATATATATATATATATATATATATATATATTATCGATTTTGTGCACTATTGTAAGAAACGCAACCTTGAAACTTCTGAATAACGTTTCTTATGTCTTTGTCGATGAATGTATGAAATTTGATTAAAATCGGATCACTCCTTCTATAACCCGATGTTTTCGATTATCGATTTTCGATATTTATCGGGTGTACCTCGACACAAAACCTAGCTAAGAACACTCACAGACGCTTATAGTACAACTGTAAATTTTCAAGAAAATCGGTTCAGCCGTTTCGGAGTCTACAGATAACGGGCACACACACATAGATACCCCCCCACACACAGACAAAGTTACATTTATAAATATGTTTAGATTAGAATTAAAATGGCTACAACTGCCATTTACTTTGAGGGATTTGTCAATGAAACCAGTGAATTTCCCACATTTATAAAAGAGTGGTGTGGTTAGTGGGACTTTATCAAGAGTTGAACCAGGAATGAATGTCTGCAGCACCACTACGTATTCGCAGTATTCTGTGCATCTTGGATTTTCCAAATCTGAAAAAAAAAAAATCAAACACAATATTTGAACAGATTTTAAATTTTTAGAAAGAAAACAACAACGATGTCTTGTGATATTTTATATTATCATCATTGACGAAAGAAATAAAAAACCTCGACATTATTTTTTCGTAAACTGTTATGAACTTTCGTGATCGCCATTGTTTTCTAGACACATTACGTCAGCCATGGGGTTGTGTAAAAATGAAAAATAAGCCATATTGGATTACTGTTAAGCCGTTGTAGATTTTCTGTAGATTCCATAATAAAAAAAACAACAACAAAAAATCAAAAATAAACAAAGACACTGACATCAAAGCAATTAGTGAGAATTTGATTCAGGAGGTGACTGGAGCCCAACAACTCTGCAATTAATGACTGATGGAACTAAATTTATGATGCTGTGTTTGATTGTACTGGGAAGTGGTCAAAACCTTTGAAAGGTTAAGAATTGGTGCTACTCAAACGTTGGTTATTTTGATTAGTGTTTTCCAGAAAGGGCTGTGTTTATCCACCAGATATCTCAGTTTCTGGGTTTCGAAAGAAAGGAAGAGACAGCTGAAGTTCCATGAGGAAGGAGGGCCTGGAGAACCTGATACTAACAGGGCCAGATAGAGGGAAAAAGAGACAGGGGAAAGCAGCGGAAAACATATTTGAAGGACCTGAGCAGGTGAATGATGGAACGAGGGTTGCATGGTGTAACAGGAGAAGGCGTGCTCAGAGCCACCAGGGATAGGGAAACGTGGAAAGCCATGATCGCGTACGTCCTGAAAGGACAGGGCACATAGAAAAAGAATAAGTGGTGGGGGGGGGAGAAATGTAACTCATAGCAAACAAAAGAGGAATAAGAGCTGAAAATTTATCAGTTTTAAACAAATTAAAGGTTTTAACATTTTCTTCATTGGATCTTAGATTGATTGATTGATTAATTTGTCTTTTATAGCTTATCAACCTTTTGTGGGTTATTTCAAGCTTAAGCATTTTTGGGTTGTAAGAATAATCATTTTTTGTGAGTGAATATTGCGTTAACAGGATTTTTCTAGATACAGTATTTTCTATTTAATCCATAGCGGGAGGGAGAAGAGAGGGTTTTACGATGAATTTAAGATTTGAACAATAAAAGATTATTATTGTCAAGAAATGTATGCTGAAATCTAATCCCTGGGTGCGCTGCAACTGTAGCCTTGTGTCAGAATGAGCTATAGCGGTAATCCGTCTGAAGGCTGATTAATCAGCTAATCATCTTTATGGTTAGTAAACCTGTGTCTAGAAAACAATGGAGATCACGAAAGTTCATAACAGTTTACGAAAAAATAATGTCGAGCTTTCTTACATTTCCTACTTAAAGTATTGCAGCTAAAAATAAAATTTGAATGCAATATTTTAAGTAGGAAATTTCCATGTTTTTACTTCACTACAATATCTTGTCCTTTACTTTTTCAGGTTTAATAAAGTGTCTCGTTCTTTTCCAGGTTAAATATTATCTTAAGAATATTACTTTTCATGCGTGCATTTTTCAGTGTTATCCATGGTTTTTCCAGACATTACTATTAATTTAATATAAATTTAATGCTGAAAATCGCATTGAAAGATATTAAAAAGAAAAATATTTATATGCTCAATCAATCAATTTATATTGATTAAAAAACAATGAAAGATTGATTATTTATAATTAATTCTGATAATCAATTCTGATAAAATAATAGGTGATAAAAAAGTTTAATTGTTAAAAATGATAAAAGATATCATCAGAATTTAATTGTTGAAAACCGCATGCAAAAATATTAAAAAGAAAAAAAATTATAAAGAATAAGATTTTTTATTAAAAGCGTTAGTCACACACTCACTTATGTAAAATATGTAGTTAAGTGAGTGAGTGACAAACGTAGTTATATCGTTAGTCTCCCCTTTTCGGACTTCACATACTTTGATATAACTTTTTTCTACTGAACCCAAATAAAAAACAAAAATTCAAAATTTAGCTAAGGCGGTGCCATATTTAAATCTGTAAACTGTTTGAAATATGGTTGAGAACTAAATTAGTGGTGAAGCTTGAAAGCTGCCTAGATTCACTCAATGTCGGATTTTTATTTTTATAATAATATCGCCCTAAGCAAGGCATTTTACCGTCACTGTTTTGCAGGGGGTTACATAGGAGGAAAGTTATGAAAAAGAGTGACAGATTATAGGGGTGTCATGAAGAGGGTAAGAGAAGGATGAGAATATTGATGAGAGTGGAGTAGACGGAGAAGGGAGCATGAGAGAGAGGATGCAGGTTAGTGAGATAGGAGATGACTATTGACTTTACATTTAAATTCTTGGAGATTGTAGCTGTCGGGTAAGCAAGTAAATGGAAGGGAATTCCATGAGAGAGAGGATGCAGGTTAGTGAGACAGGAGATGACTATTGACTTTACATTTAAATTCTTGGACTTGCTGCCGGGGGAGAAAGTAAATGGAAGAGAACTTAAGAATATATTCAACCACTGCGGTAGTTGAA
This sequence comes from Ascarosepion bandense, assembly GCA_037127315.1. Classification (NCBI taxonomy): domain Eukaryota; kingdom Metazoa; phylum Mollusca; class Cephalopoda; order Sepiida; family Sepiidae; genus Ascarosepion; species Ascarosepion bandense. Next base: position 2,249,159 of record JBBBDQ010000708.1, read on the forward strand.
TGATTAGTACTGGTAGTGAGTTTGTCTGCTTAACGAAACAAAAGATTCGTTCTAAATAGCAACCAGAAAGAAGTGCCCAAATAAGAAATATATATTATAAAATTTTGTTGTCTATCGGAAATTGGTCATGTACAGTAATTTCGTATATCGCAATTAGTAGTGTAAAAGGAGAAACAAAATGGTTCCCATTAGTTACTGGTAAGATTTCAGGAAATAAAAAAGCTATGAGAAGTAGAAAATTATTGGTGGGTGGTGGGGGAATATTATCCAGACATTGTAGATGTAAATCAAACAGCAATTGTTGCAATCAGATAATCTATAACGAAACATAAACAGAAGTCGCACCTTCTTTCATGGAGAAAGATTAAAGCCTTTCTCTTGGGTTCAATACGTAGGTACACTACCAGCCGTAATTATTAGGCTACCCCAGTTTAAAAAATGATGTGTTTAATACTATTTTTGTCGCATTTATTGCCAAGTGAATAATTGTAAATGAAAATAAAATGGTTCTTGTGTTAATACTGCACAATAACATGTGCATCAAATGAATTTATAAATATTTAATAATTACCTATATTGCAGTTTCATCAATGAAAGAATTTAAAAAGTGATTCGGACGAGTTCATCTTTTGCTTCCTTGCCTTGTAAAATTTTGCAAAGTAAGAATAACAAAAGAACCATTCTATTTTCATTTAGAATTATCTACTTGGCAATAAATACTAAAAATAGTATGAAATACATAATTTCTTTTCAAAAACTGCGGTTGCTTTATAATTATGGCCGGTAGTGTATATATATATATATATATATATATATATATATATATATATATATATGGCAAATCTACAACATGCGATGAGTAAATTGTCGCTATTTACCTTGTAAGATTTTGCAAAGTAATAATAACAAAAGAACCATTTTATTTTCATTTAGAATTATCTACTTGGTAATAAATACTAAAAATAGTATGAAATACATAATTTCTTTTCAAAAACTGGTGTGGCCTAATAATTATGGCCGGTAGTGTACGTGCACGTTTTATTAGGTTGTAGCAGATGAGATGACACATTTTTTGTTGGTTATTGGTCCAGTCGTCCAACGACGTAGACTCTTAGTATATATAAAACATCTTGACTTATTCCTGACTGTTTTTCTTTCCAGATAATTTTTCTTTCTACATCTTGTTATTCATAAGCCTAATGAAAATGATTACAATGAAAGAATGTCGAATAATCTTACTGTATGAAATCAAAACGGGGAAAAAGAACCAATTTTGGCATCGAATTATTACATGCGATAAAAAATGGATACTCTTTGACAGCCGTAAAAGAGTAGGCCAGCGGTTAGATATGCTCCGTTTGGACTTTAACTAAGTTTAAACTTAGTTAAATCACCACCCTTAACATTTTTTTAAATAGGAGTAGATAGACCCAACCATCACCCGGTTCATACTCCTCCCACGTCTATTGAACAGGAGTAGAGGCTTGTCCCTTGTTTCCTGTTTAGGATGTGGTTTCCGGCTTTCTCTTCTCTCTCTTCAGACCTTGGTATTGGTGCTTCCGTGATTTTCCGGCAATCTGGCCGGTTGGTGGCAACGGCTCATCACTGTGAGGGTACCGTGTTGGCAGTTTCCTGGTTGCTGCTTCCGACTGGTAGTTAAGAGCCCTAACTCTTACGTAGCTTCAAGAGCGGCTGCTCTGATCAACAGTTGTATAATATCGGGGTTCTTGTAGTGCCATGTCGCGCATGGATAGGTGTCCCTGCAAGCGTTTTCGGTGGGCAACCCTGAGGCCACACCTTGTTGCAGCCCTAGCCAGTTTCCCTCCCAGCACAGATCGCGGATAATGACCGCCTGTATCCTATACTCTACGTCCCTTTCTATAAACAAAAACATATGACGAACAAAATCAGAAACAACCCTAAACCAGCTAAAATCAAACCACCTAAACCCCTAAACTTTTCCTTCACTAATATCCGTGGCATTCGTACTAACTTTCCTAGTGTAGAAGCGTTCCTGCATGAAAAGTCCCCGGATATCCTTGCACTCTGTGAAACTAACCTCAACTCATCTACTCCCTCCTCTGACCTCTCCATCCATGATTATCTTCTCCTCTTAAGGAAGGATTCCACTGTCCACATGCATGGGCTGGGGGTTTACGTCAGCGAACACCTCCCCATAGCTAGGGTGACTTCACTCGAATCTACTGACCACCAATATGTATGTCTCCGTCTGTCTCTCCTCAGTTCGGTTAGTTACCTATTCTTTCTTTACCGTTCTCCCTCCTCTCATGACTGCTCCCTACTAGATAGCATTGCTGACAACATAGATAAGGCTATTTCCTACCACCCATTCGCTCACATATTTGTATTCGGAGACCTCAACGCCCATCACTCTGAGTGGCTTGAAAACTCTGTTACTGATCCAGCGGGCATCCACGCCATGAACTTCGCTATTTCCCAATCCCTTACGCAAGTGGTGGACTTCCCCACTCGCTTCCCAAGCACTCCCTCGGGTCATTCCTCAATACTAGATATATGTTTCACCTCTGCACCTGACGCCTGTCAAGTCTCGCAGCTTTGCCTTCTCGGCAACTCCGACCATGCTGTTGTCTCTCTCAGTATTTCTTTCCACTCTCACTCTCACTCCCCACAGGAGCCCCCTACCTATAGAACCTCCTACCTCTACCAAAAGGCTGACTGGGATGCCTTTCGCGATTTCCTCTGCGACGTCCCCTGGGGAAAAGTGTTTGATCTACCAGTTGATGACTGTACTTCCGAGGTCTCGTCATGGGTGAAAGCTGGCATTGATGCCTTCATACCCACCAGGAAGTATTGCCTAAAGCCTCATTCTTCTTCGTGGTTCTCTCCTGCCTGCTCAGCCGCCATTGCCCACAGGAACCATTATTTCCGTCTATTCCGGAGACAGTCATCTGACCAAAATAGGCGCCTATTCACGTCTGCTCGCAATGAGTGCAAGACAACCCTAAATGACGCCAAACAGTTGTTTGCTGAGAGAATGCGACTGCGCATAGCTGACCGCAAGTTCGGCTCCAAGGACTATTGGAGGATTTGCAAACGAGTGCTGAACAACAGCAAATCCTCAGTACCTCCTTTAATCCATGAATTTGAGGTTCTCACGTCATCTGCGGACAAAGCTGAGTGCTTTGCCCGCAGATTCTCATCCAACTCCACATTTGACTCATCTGGAGTTTACCCTCTCGACTTCCCTATAAGAACTGAGGCCAAACTGGACGACGTATATATTACACCGACAGTAGTATCCCGCGTAATTTCAAAACTTGAGCCCCATAAGGCGAGCGGTGACGATAGAATCCTGGTGATAGTCCTTAAGAGGTGTGCTCCTGAACTCTCCCCTGTCCTCTCTAAACTGTTTAACTACTGCTTTTCTGCTTCCTGTTTTCCTGCATGCTGGAAGTTCTCTTCAGTCATTATTTTATATAAGAATTGTGGTGAACCCTCGGACCCATCCAACTATCGCCCTATCTGTCTTCTACCGATATTCGGGAAGGTGTTCGAGGCCATAATCAATGCTGAAATAGTACAACATCTTACTGCTCACAAACTCTTCTCTGACAGGCAATATGGCTTCCGCTTTGCCAGGTCCACGGCCGACTTGCTAACAACCGTAACGCAGTACATGCTCCAAACCATTGATGAATCTGACGAGGCTCGCGCGGTTGCTCTGGACATCTCCAAGGCTTTTGACAGGGTTTGGCACTCTGGCCTTCTATGCAAGCTACGGGGTTACGGTATTACCGGTCGCCTGCTTGACTTAATCCAATCTTTTTTAAATAACCGCAAAATGAAGGTCGTTTTGAATGGGCATGCCTCTTCTTCCTACAGCACGAATACTGGTGTCCCACAGGGCTCTATCCTGGGCCTGACGCTCTTCCTTATTTTCATCAACGACCTCCCTGACGAGATCAAGGGCCATGTAGGCATCTACGCAGATGACACCACAATATACTCCCGCACCAATAAGAAACCTGCCGCGGCGGATAGACATAATCTCGCTACTGACCTTGAACGGAATCTGCACTCTGTGGTGAACTGGGGCAAGAAGTGGCTTGTCAACTTCAATGCGTCTAAGACCAAGCTGTTGTCTGTCAACCATCACAGGCAACCTCTCTTGCCTCCCATAAGCATAGACCAAGCGATTCTCCCTGAGAGCAATACACTACGCCTCCTCGGCCTTACCCTCTCTTCAGACCTCAAATGGAACCACTATATCGAATCCATAGCTAAATCCACTGCTAAGAAGGTTGGGTCATTATGACCATCCAGGATGTTTTTTCCGCCTGAATCCATCCTGCATTTATACAAGTCAACCATCCGTCCGTGAATGGAGTACTGCTGCCATTTATGGGCAGGTGCCCCTGCCGTTCTCCTCAGTGTTCTTGACAGGCTCCAAAGGAGAGTCTGTAATGTGATAGGTACTGACTTTGCGGCTCGACTGCAGCCACTTCCCCACCGACGAAATGTGGCCTCCCTTTGTTTGTTCTATAAATACTTTCATGGCTTCTGCTCGGACGAACTTAAGTCACTGGTGCCTCCACAACAGGTGTTTACTCGTGCAACCACATTGGCAACTGGGTCCCAACCATTCACAGTTAGATTAGCCAAATGCAGACAACAATTCTACTCCTGCAACTTCTTCTCTCGTACTTCCCGCCTGTGGAACTCGCTCCCATATTCTTGCTTTCCTGATGGCTACAACCTCCAAGAATGTAAATGCAATGTCAATACTCATCTATTAACCACTGGATTCTAGCTCTCTCCCCACCCCGTATATCCTTCCCTTTCCCTCCACCTATGTAACTGTCATCACACCTGCATTCTCATCTTTCTATTGCTCTTTTCTAACTGGTCTGTACTCCTCACTCTCTTCTAATTAATCTTTTTACAGTTATGTAGCCCCCTGCACATCAGTGGCATTTCCGCCTTCCTCGGGGTGAAATGATTAAAAAAAGAAGTGAATCGCCAAAACAATACCCAAAACTTTAACTGCACCCGAAGAGGGTAATGTTTACTGTGTCATTATTCATTTTTGACTCAAGGGAAATAACATCAACTTCGTACTGCGGAAAAATTGAGATTATGCACAAATTAACCTCATTAGTATATTAAAAAAAAGAAATTTTGACTTATTCCTGACTCTTTCTTTCCAGATAATATTTCTTTCCACATCTTGTTATTCATAAAATAATTACAATGAAACAATGTCGAATAATCATAATGTCTGAATACAAAACTGGGAACAAAGAACCAATTTTGCATCGAATTATTACATGCTATGAAAAATGGATATTCTTTGACAGCCGTAAAATAGTAGGCCAAAGGTTAGATGCAAGTGTTTCGTCAAAACAATACCCAAAGCCTCAACTGCACCCTAAAAGGTTCATGTTTATTGTATCATTATTCATTTTTGACTCTTTAGTATATAAAAAAAAAACTAGACTTATTGCTGACAATTTCCAGATGATTTTTCTTTCGATATATTGTTACTCATAAACCCAATGAAAATGATTGCAATGAAACAATATCAAGTAATCTAACTGGAAACAAAAACTCATTTTTGCATTGAATTATTATATGCGATGAAAAATGGATACTCTTTGACAACGGAAAGAGGGTAGGTCAGAGGTTAGATGCAAGTGAATCGCCAAAACAATACTCAAAGTCTCAAATGCATCCTAAATGGTTAATGTTTATTGTATCATTATTCCTATTTGACTCAAGGAAAAACAATAACAGCAACCTCGTGCTTCGGAGAAATTGAGAGTATGCACAAAGAAACCTCTTTAGTATATGAGAAAAAGAAATCTTGACTTATTCCTGACAATTTCCAGGTAAATTCACTTTCAATATATTCTTACCCATAAGCCCAATGAAAATGATTACAATGAAACAATATCAAGTAATCAAACTGTATGACAACAAACTTGAAACAAAGAACCATTTTTGCATCGAATTATTATATGCGATGAAAAATGGATACTCTTTGACAACAGTAAGAGGGTAGGTCAGAGGTTATATGCAAGTGAATCACCAAAACAATACCAAAAACCTCCACTGCACCCTCAATATTTAATGGTTACTGTTAGTGGTTTTTCGAAGGGGTTATTCATTATTCTTTCTTGCCTCAAGGGTAAGCAATAGCAGCAACCTCGTTTTGTGGAGAAATTGAGTTTATGCACGAAAAATTAAGAAAAGAAACATCTTAGACTTGTGAAATGGGATGATCCAATTTTGCTGCACGACAGTGCAAGGGCCGCACGCTTCTTAATCAATTGTCCAAAAGCTGCAGAGCCTGAATTATGATTTTTTGCCTCATCCACCATATTCACCTGATATTTCTCTTACTGATAATCATTTATTTAAGCATTTTGCACTTTTCATAGGCACTAAAACATTCTCCAGTATGGCGGCAGTAATCGGAGCATTTGAACTGCTTATCGCATCAAAGGATGAGAATTTTTTAAAGACGGGATATAGAATTTAGAGGTATGTCGGAGAACAATCATTCAACATGATGTCTATTGCAATTGAATAAATTTGTAATTCAACATTTCAGAAGCAGTTTATTCATTTCCTATAAAATGTGTCATGTGTGACAACCTAATATTCGAGGCTTCTATATGAAGGATTTGGTTCTTTGAAATGGACAAAATCATTTTTCGAGATTATATAAAGGCGTTTTCTATGCATATTTTTTCTTCGAGTTGTCGACATACAAAAGACGATTATGCCCCTTTCGTTGAGACTAAGACGCATGGGTTACGTTACAACCGTTTAGTCGCGTCACTTTGTAGAGTGACAACAGTGGTCCAACTGACCATGGTCGTCACTCTACGATGTGACGCCAGTCAGCTACCAGGAGACAAACGAAGCAGGTTTTTTGAACTAGTGCTCCTCGGTTCGTACTGAAATCTACCTCCTCCAGGAACGTGGGGCAGCTTACAAGCATATGACACTCTTTTTCTATGGAAATATATTTTCACCAGATATAGTACATATCTCCGGCTCGCAGTCCTCATGTTGGGAAAGACGCAAGACTTGCATTTTTCAGTTTGAAGTATATGTCCTTCCTAGAAACATAACCGATATCTTCCTAGAAACATAATCGATATCTTCCTAGAAACATAATCGATATCTTCCTAGAAACATAACCGATATCTTCCTAGGAACAAAACCGATACATCTGGCTCTCTCAAATCTGGAATCATAAATGCGGCTTCTCCAGAAACACAAAACGATATTTAGTAGCTGCACGTTCATGGATAATTATTCCACGTAAGATTATCTTTTCATTTATCATTTCACACTGCTTGTTATTTTGACATGAGTTAGAGTTTCTCTGTGTGGGACATGTGTAAATATGGATATATGATTTTGTGCATACCAGCATAAAATTATCTGTGTGAACAAAGCATGTTTGTAGATACAAAGTCAGGAGGTATTTCTATTGTAGCAGATCATAAACCTAAAGACTTGAGAAAGGTGATCATTTAAAAAAGAATATTTACTTAGGAAGTAAAACCCAAAGTTAGAAAGGGTATATTTTGATACCATACAAAAAAATCTGGCGAATATTGATTCACAGGACGATGAACAAAGATAGTTCACCAAAACAGCATTCGCCCTTAAAAATGGGATTGTTGTCACTCATTAAGATAATCAAGTGCCATTATGTGTACGGAGGGGTGCTTAAATATTCTCGATTCGATCAACAAGAAATTTCTTAGAAATTACTTTTGGTCATATTTAGAGAAGCAGATCGACAACAGTAATTTCTTAAAGATCAGAAAGAAAGAGATTGCCTGTTGTCAGGAACTGATGCAAACAGGATTATCTCAACAGATCTATTTTACGCATAATTTATACAAAACTTATACGCATGTATAGAACTATTTACAAAAATAAAATATCACTAAAAATATAAATAAATAAAATGATTGTTTATTTTATTTTAAAAACGATCTTATTTCCTTGTAGTCAAAGGGTTAGGGAGGGTTGGGGTCACTATTATCGATATTAAAAAAAACAGCCTAAATTAGGTTTTGAGAGAAAAAAATCATGCATTCACATTTCCTGCGTTTTGTTTTGAGACAAATAATTGATATACTATGGTGGTTGACTTAGACAAACCACTTCCGCATATTTACCTTGCTTGCTTGAGCAGCGACAGTAGAAAGCTGTCACTGTCATTGTCAACCTTGACAGAGGCCAATCCGAATACTTACCGGTGTATATTCTTTGTAGAGAAAATAATTTTCCATCAATATCTGGAATTCGTCCTGGTGTGGGGACTCCTTTCTGTCGAATGAAATCTGTCATGGCGTACAAGGCATCTGAAAAAGAGACATGAGGAACAGGATTTAAATCGTCTCAGTTGACAGTTTCTTTTTGTCTCTTGAGCAAAAACTATTTTGACAGCTTCAGGTACATAACGACCTGTCAATTTATAGGATTTACAAAGATGTTTCCTGGGAGATTCCTACTATTTGTTTTATAAGGCATAACTTTTATTTCGGAGCGGTTTAAGATTAGAATTAATTGGGGTTGACATATAAATGAGACATGTTTAAAAATCATTTCTTGGTCAAAGATCAATATTTGGTTAAACTAAAAAGTTTTCATTCATTTCAAAACAAAAAATAAATAAACAATAATAACTTGGATGTGCGTCGTGGTGCAGTGGATATCGGCTCAAAACGAGAAATCGCAAAGTAAAGTTCGAATTCCAGTTGAATTCGTTGTATTTACATACATGCAAATGCCCTTGGAAACGGCAATGAATCTGTCGCTTCTCTCTCCACCTATGAGTTAAATAGCGGGACAGATTTTGTTTTATAGCCTTGGTTGGCAACCAGTCTACATAGAAAGTAATATCAATCTACTGTGGGAAAATGTTTTGTTCACTTATTAACGTTTCTTTCAAGACATGATCGCCCAAGCGTGTATCACGTATAGCAAATCACTGAGTGGATGTCACTTTTGGGGAATTAACAATCATCATCGTATTACATCGCAATGTAAGTCCGTAGTGCTGCATGTAGATTATTATACAGATGACGAATATCATTATAGGGAATATTATTTCATGCCTCTTGAATCTATTGATGCAACATAACAAGAGTTGTACGTAGGTTAATTGAACAAATCAGGGGTAGTTCCTTCATATCCAATATATATGTCTATTGACTGAATCGAATCGTACATCAGAAATTCACACACACACACACACACACACACACACGCACGCACGCACGCGCACGCGCGCGCGACCTGTCAACCTATAGGATTTACAAAGATTTTTCCTGGGAGATTCCTACTATTTGTTTTATAAGGCATAACTTTTATTTCGGGGCAGGTTAAGGTTAAAATTAATTGCGGTTGACATATAAATGAGACATGTTTAAAAATCATTTCTTGGTCAAAGATCGATATTTGGTTTGAACAAAAAGTGTTCATTCATTTCAAAGCAAAAAACAAAACAAAAAACAAAACAATAATGTTACTTGGATGTGCGTTATAATGCAGCGGATATCGGCACGGAACGAGAAATCGGTAGAGCCGAATTCCAGTTGAATTTGTTGCATTCACATACACGTAAATACCCGTGGGAACAGTTTGAATCCCTCGGTTCTCTCTCCAGCTATAAGTTAAATAGTAGGACAGACTGGTTTCTATAGTGTTGTTTGGCAATCAGTCTACCGCAGAAAGTAATAGCATTCTACTGCAGGAAAATATTTTGCCTTATCAGTCATGTCTCTTTCGAGACATGATCACCCAGACATGTATCACGTATGGCATTTGACTGAACATTACTTTATGGAAATTAAGAATTGTTATCATTTTATATTGCAATGTCAGTCCGTAGTGCTGAATGCAGATGATTATACAAACGACGAATACCATTCTAGGGAATATTATTTCATGCCTCTTGAATCTATTGATGCAACATAAAAAGAGTTGTAGGTAAGTTAATTGAACAAGTCAGGCGCAGTTCCTTCATATCCAATATATATGCCTATTGACTGAATCGAATCGTACATCGGAAATTTGCACACACACACACACACACACACAGACACACACACACACACACTCACACACACACATGTATAGTCAGTAGACGCCTTACATGCCAGCTATCTAATAATAGTGCAATATATATATATATATATATATATATATATATATAACAGCATGCAGTGTGGGTATAGAAGAATCCAAAGGAGCTCCTGTACGTACAGTAGTAGGATAACTCTCTAAGACAGCTGAAAACACATATGCATATAAATACATATAGAGCAAATATAAGAAAAAATTAAGGCAGACCGTTATTCCATGGTGAATCGGAAGTGTGGGCCTATTTCAGGTGAACCATCATCAGCTTCCGTCTTTATTTTACAAAGGATTTTACACGAATCTATTCAAAATAATCCAAAATGCTCATGCAAACTCATGAAGTTATCACATCATATTCCCCCCCTTATGCCCACAAATTTCTAAAATCATCAATCCATGAATTAGAGGAAAAAGAACGTGTACTCTTCCACAGGGCATATATTACGGGAAATACTCTCTCTACAGATGACAAAAATTATATAAAAGACATGGTCTTTTACAGCAACAAGAAGCACGTTCAAAAATTACACACTAAATTAAAAAAAAAAAAATTAACAATAGCAAATGGTCCAGGATCGGCAAAAAAGATTTAGTCAATAATTTATCCAAATTCCATCTTTCGGATACACAACTGGAAGCCTTAAGCTTCGGTCAAAAGTTTGCCATCGGATTACAAAAATATGATATGAAAGATTTTGTCTTCAAAAACCATCAAAACAACGATTCGGAATTCACCAAAGGGCATATCCAAGGGATACTCACAGCTACACACACAAAAACAAACCACATCTCAATTCCTCGCAGATATTTAACAGCCCTGAAGGAATTAAAAAACGACAAAGATATACACATATCTTCTTCTGACAAAGGAGGGGGAATCGTAATCATGGACGAAAACATATACCAACAAAAAATGAAAGACCTCATTGATGATGATAATATATACGAGAAAGTTAACAAAACCAACATCACAAAAGAAACAAAAATTTATAGACAATATCAAGAAAGTATTAAAAACAGAAAACTCCTCCTGGCTAAAGCTTATCACATAACATCCAAAAACACCCACACTATACGGTCTCCCAAAAACACATAAACCAAATATACCAAATAGGGCCTATCATATCCGGAATAGGCAGCGTCTCACATAAAATAGCTGGCAAATTAAGCAAAATCTTAACACCACTTCTCGGCACAATAAGTCCGTCACATATAAAAAAAAACTCTGGTGACCTTTTGAACAAACTAAAAAACGTGGACATAAAAAAACAAACACATGGCAAGTCTGCACATAAAATCCTTATACACAAATGTTCCTATAGATAAATGTTTAAATCAATTAAAAACACACTTAACAAAAACAAAAATAAAATTACCTCTACCTACACAGAAAATCATAAAACTATGCTATCTAATTACTAAGCAATGTTTTTCCACTTTTAATGACCATTTTTATAGACAAAAAATTGGTTTACCAATGGGATCGCCTCTCAGCGGCGTTCTCGCTTGTTTATTTTTAGAATTTCTGGAAAGAGATTATTTCAGAAACATTTTACCACCAAATTCCTCCTACTTTAGATATATAGACGACTCCCTTCTAATCTATCCAGAAACTACAAACATAGCAGATTTTGTCGACAAACTCAATAACGTTGAACTTACTATAAATTTTACCTTCGAAACTGAATCCAATCATACTCTTCCTTTCCTAGATATCATATTACACAAATATAACAACAAACTCGATTTTGACGTCTACAGAAAAGCTACCAACAAAAACGACCTAATAAATTTCTACTCCAGCCACTCTTCCAAAATCAAATCTGGTATTATTATAGGTTTCTTTTTAAGAGCACTAAGAATATGCAGCCCTTAATATTTAACAAAAGAAGAAAAATACATAGGAAGCACATTCAGAAACTTGCATAACCCATATCATTTTATTCACAATGCAAAAAGAAAGGCACATAATATATACAACCACAACAAAAGAAACACTGTTAACAATAATAATCTAAACAATAACAAATACATCATACTACCAACCAACTCCATTGCATCTAATATCCAAAACAATCTATCTCATATAAAAAATACACACATAGTAACAACTACTTCGAAAACTATTATGGACATTATCAGATCTAAAAATAACCGAAATCAAAATGACGAACAAGCAGGTGTATACAGAATAAATTGCCGGGATTGTTCCTCCATCTACACCGGAGAAACAAGTAGAAATCTAAAAAAACGTATATATGAACACAAACGAGACATCACTAATAATAATCAAACAAATGCATTAGTGATTCACAGAAATAAATTCAACCACAATTTCGATTTTCAAAATGCCACATTAATAAAAATAGTAAACAATTTATTCAGAAGAAAAGTTCTCGAGAGCGCCGCTATCAAGTACTACCAAAACATTAATTTGCGCGCCGGATTTTTCCCAATTTCACCATTACTTATGGAAATTATACTAAAACAGACTAACATACATAATAAAAAGTTTAAAGAAAACGGTTGAATTCCCTTCATTTTAACATTTCGTGACTTTGCGCTACACATGAAGAAATTCTAAAACAGACTAACACACAAAATAAACAGTTTTCAAAGATAACGGTCAAATTCCCTTCATTTTAATCTCTCGTGACTTTGCACTGCACATGAAGAAATTCTAAAAACTAATATATTCTGTTAATCTTTTGAACTGATTTGTGAGCGTCTTTGTGGTTGGCAACACTGTTTTTATAGATACGTAATTTAGAATAAAGCTCATTTCGTCTTTTTGCTTTGATAAAGTCCATCAAAGGACGAAACGCGTAGGCGATTTAAAATACAGTTTTCCTCTTGTCTTTATTTTATTTAACCATATATATTAATCCATAATTTACAAGAACCCTTAAAAAAGATTTGTTTGAAGATACAACAATACTATTTAAATTACATTATCAAAGGCATCTAGCTATAAGAGAGACATTGTATATCGAACAATTTTCTTTTACTATCAACCTTACATTATTTAACAGTGGAAATTTTCAAAAAATTTTCAAAAATACAAAAATTACGTTAGAGTCAAAACATGAAGATAAAAATAACAGCATCGAAAAACTAACAGCCTTGAAAATGAAAGTTATTTAATGACCAAATGCTGTCATAGGAAAAAAAAAAAACGTAAATTCTTAGACCCAGATTGATATAGATCCCTTTACGTTTGCCCCTTTCTTTCTTTCTTTCTTTCTTTCTTTCTTTCTTTCTTTCTTTCTTTCTCCCGCAATATAACTTTTAACAATTATGAATTAAACCTCTTTTATTTTTGCTCCCTACATTTTATAATTTTAATTATAATTCAAAATTTTACTTTTTATTCTTAATTTTTATTTTCATTTTATTTTATTGTATTGTATTTAAAATTCTTTTTTTTATCTACACGTAGTGTGTGTTGTCTGTTTATCTATCTGTATGTCTGTATTTTTTACAGCCCTTTTATTTTAGTTTTTGCTTCGGGTTTGGCTCTAAGTAGGTATAAGTGTAGTTCTTAGACTCAGCCATGATACCATTTACTCAGCGGACTTATTTAACTTCAAAATTCAGTTTACGACGAAAAAAACTTATGGATTAGTTTTAAAGCTTTCATTACACCCGAGCAACGCAGGGCTATACTACTAGTCCTAAATAAAATGGAAAAACATAAGACCGATAACTGGGCCTTGTTTCAAAAACATTCAGAAAAAAACCAAATTAATTAGGGACGTTGAATCGATTAAAACTGATTTTTTTTACACTTTTTTCATCCACGAACGCCATGCTATTCTCGGAAGAGGAGAGAGATGGAGTAAAACCTAGATGGTTACTGGACGATACCAAACCCACTGCTTCAGACGCCAACAAGACAGAGGGATATAATGTTTAGAGGTGGAGTTATAAGTGTTGAAGTTGTAAGCCTATAGTGAGTTCCAGATGGTGATAATACATTAAGATTTTGCAGGCGCACATGGAGTCATAGTTCAAGAAGAAACTAAACTCATTTAGAAAAATGATTTTAACGCACGACAATACTTCGCGATCAAAATGAATGACTGAAAAATGACATTTGATGAAGTGGCCGACCTGTTTGCCCAGCATTAACCCGACTGCATGCTTGTGAAGCATTCTGTCGAAGAATTCTTGTATAACTTGAAAATTGTGGTGTACATAAAATGAAATTTACAATGCGAGTCTGGATGCTAAGCAATGTGTTTTATATGAAGAAACCCAGCGGTTAAAAATATGTATCAGATGAATGACTTGTAAAGCTAATATCAGAACATGAAGTAAACATTTCATATTAATGTTACCTTTATATTATCGCTGTCATTGTATCAACAATTATTTCGTTATTTTTTAATTTTTTAATTTTTTATTTTTTTGTTCGAAATCATTGTATTTGTACGAGTTCCGGTCGAATCCATAAAACGATGGACACTTGGTAAGGCGGACACGTTGTCGTCAATAGTTTGTTCATATTATGTGAAACTAGCAGTATAGCCTGGCGTTGCTCGGGTGTAATGAAAGCTTTAAAACTAATCCATGGTCCTGAAGCTCAAACTCTTTGGACGTTGGCACGAAAGACTAAAAAGCAATAGTTGTTTCCAGTTAAAGTGAAACCGTAGACTGACAGAAAAATGAATGGATGTAAGTCAAATTTTGATTTCCTTCTCTCGATATCAAATAAGTTTTTTTCGTCATAAACTGACTTTTGAAGGCTAAATAAGTCATCTGAGTAAATGGTATCATGGTGGAGACTAAGAACTGCAATTATACCTACTTAGAGCCAAACCTGAAGCAAAAACTAAAATAAAAGGGCTGTAAAAAATACAGACATACAGGCAGATAATCAGACAACACACACACAATCATCTTGCCCTTTGTATATATATATATATATATTATCGATTTTCTGCACTATTGTTTAGAACTGCAACCTTGAAACTTCTGAATATTGTTTCTTATGTCTTTGTCTATAAGCGTATCAAATTTGATTCAAATCGGACCACTCCTTCTATAAGCCGAATTTTTCGATTATCGATTTTCGATATTTATCGGGGGTACCTTGACACAAAACCTAGCTAAGAACACTCGCAGACTTTTATAGTACAACTGTGTAAATTTTCAAGAGAATCGGTTCAGCCGTTTCGGAGTCTATAGGTAATGGACACACACACACACACAGACACACACACACACACACACACACACACACAGAGACAAAGTTTCATTTATTAATAAGTATAGATATCCTGCCTATTAATATTGGAAATTATTTCCAGAAATCTGTCTAAAAATGAGGAAAAATGATACGTTTATAATGTGACACACTGTATATACCCTGAATAATGAGCCAGAGGAGGTAATTAAGAGAGTTGTGCGTTGTGGTGCATTGGATATCGGCCCGGAACGAGAAATCGGGGAGCCGAGTTCAAATTCCAGCCGAATTCATTGCATTCACTTACGCGCAAATACCCTTGGGAAAGGTATTAATCCGTCTATTCCTTCCAGTTATGGGTTAAATAGCTGGACAGATTGGGTTCTATCGCCTTGGTCGGCAACCAGTCTACCGCAGAAAGCAATGACAACCTGCTGCGGGATAATCTTCTGCCCAGTCAGTCAGTCATGTCTCTTTCGAGACATGATCGCCCAAGCGTGTATCACGTATGGCGCTTAACTGAAAAAAGTATAGAGAAAAAATAATCAGGGGAGTGTTGTGGTGCAGTGGATATCGGCTCGGAGCGAGAAATCAGAGAGCAGAGTTCAAATTCCTGTTGAATTTGTTGCATCCGCTAACACACAACTATCCTTACAAAATGTATTAATCCGTCTCTTCGCCCTCTAGCTATGGGTTAAATAGCAGAACAGATTGTGTTCTATAGCCTAGGTTGACAACCAGTCTACCTCAGAAAGTAAGGGCAACCTGTTACGGTCATATCACGCTGAATACACCGGTTCCCGCTCGATCACCGAAGTTAAGCAATGTTGAGTCTGGTCAGTACTTAGATGGGTGACCACTTGGGAATACCAGGTGCTGTAAGCGTTTATTGACGGGTGTGGGTTGTGGTGCAGTGAATATCGGCTCGGAAAAAGAAATCGGTGAGCCGAGTTCGAATTCCAGTTGAATGCCCTGCATTCACTTACGTGCTGGTACCCTTTGGAAAGGTGTTAATCCGTCCCTTCCCTCCAGTTATGGGTTAAATAACAGGGTAAGACTTGGTGACCCTGCCCTTAAAAACAAATCCCAGTGAGACTTTCTTCGTCGGGTAGAAAGCTGGCTCAACCCGACTAGAGTGAATGCGGCTTACATACATACATACATAATACGGGAAAATAGTCAGTCACGTCCCTTTCGAGACATGATCACTCAAGCGTGTATCACGTATGACACTTAACTGACTGAATCAGAGAGTGGGGTTGATCGACGTTTATAAAATATCAACAAGTGCCTTATTATTATGAAAAATATTTCTTTTTAAATGTAGGTCATACTTTAATAATAGGTAGAGAGAGAAAAAATTTTACAAAGAAATTCACTTGAGGTTCTGTGTATAAAAATTTAACGCTCGTTATAAAATATGGCTTGGGACAGTTTCCAAAACACATGGCCATTGTGATGTTTTTAAGAATTGTATGTCGTGAAAGATGACTTCCAAAAGTTTAGCAAAGTATTAAGAAACAGTTAATTTTTTTAGCGACTAAAAAAATGAGTGTTGAACTGTTACGTAATATCAGTTCTTCTATATGGCAATGAATGTTGAACAATTTCCTCAGAGATGAAGAAGTGACTTGAAGCAAAGAAAATCTGGTTCTACAGAAAGAGGCTGAGAATTCCATGGATATAACAAGTGATTAATGAGGATGTTTTAATGAAAATAGAAATAAAACTAATAATTATAGCCAGTAAAAAGATAGTTGAAATTTCTCAAACACATAATCAGAAAAGTGGGCTTGGAGAATATGACACTCATGGCACATATTGAAGACAATAAATCAGTGGAAAGCAACATATAATCTACCTTATGAGGTTTTGTAAAGTTGTAACAGAACAGCGATTAGGAGTGATAGCTAATAGACATAAACTGCTAACCTTCTTCTTCTTCTTCTTCTTTTTCTTCTTCTTCTTCTTCTTCTTCTATGTGTCCTATCCTTTCAGGACGTAGGCGATCATGGTTCTCCACGTCTCCCTATCCCTTGTGGCTCTTAGTATGTTTGCTCCTGTTACTCCTGTCAACCCCCGTTCCATCATCCACCTGATCAGACCCTGCAAATATGTTATCCGCTGCCTTCCTCTGTCTCTCCTTCCTTCTATCTGACCAGTCAGTATCAGGTTTTCCAAGCTCTCCTTCCTTATTGCATGTCCCAGGAACTTCAGTTGTCTCTTCCTGATGCTCAGTATTAATTTCTTTTTTGTTGCCATTCTTTCCAACACCCCATCGTTACTTGCATGCTCAGTCCACGATATCCGCAGCATCCTTCTGTAGAACCACATTTCCGCTGCTTCAAGTTTTGTCCTCATTTTCGCTGATATTGTCCAGCATTCACTGCTGTATTGAAGAACTGACATCACATAGCAATCCAGCACTCTTTTCTTTGTTTCTAGTGAAATTTTCCTGTGTTAGTACTTTACTCAGCTTCTGGAACGCGTCCTTCGCCATGCCAATTCGCCTTCGGATCTCTGTGTCGCACTTTCCATCTCCTGTTAGAACACTTCCTAGGTATTTAAATGTTTGTACTTGCTTGATTCTGGTATCCCCCCCCCTGTATTTGGCATTTTGGGTTGCACCTTTTGCTGATGACTACATTTATTCTTTTTTTTTAATTGGAGTAGATAGTACCTTCTATCGCCCGGTCTCACACTCCACCCCCTTCTTTTGGACAGGAGTAGAGGTGATCGCTTTGTTTCTTGTTTAGGAAGGGGTTCCCGGTTCATCTCTCTCTTTTTCGGTCTTTATGTCGGTTCGGCTGGAAGCTTTTTGCAGTTGGTGAGTATGGTGGCAATGTCTCTTCATTCTGAGGGTACCGGGTTGGCAGTTTCCTGGTTGCTGCTTCCGACTGGTAATTAGGAGCCCGAATTCTTGCGTAGCGTCTCGAGAGGCTGCTCTGATCAACAGTTGAATAATATCGGGGTTCCTGTAGTGCCATTTCGCGCATGGACGGGCGTCCCTGCATGAATTTCCGATGGGCAACCCCGAGGCCACATTATGCTGCAGGCGGCGCCATTCACCATCCTTCACCTGCTGCAATTAACGACCATTTGACCCTACTCTAGACCTCTCTCTATCCACAACTATAACCAGCATGAAATTAAACAAACAAAATAGCAAGCCTAAACCAGCTAGTCGTAAATCGCTCAAACCTATCTGCGTTACCTTCACAAATATACGAGGTATTCGCAGTAACTTTAATAGTGTAGAATCTTTCCTTCTAACTAACTCACCCGATATCTTAGCTATATGTGAGACTAACCTTGACCCTTCTATCCCCTCTTCAGAGCTGTTCGTTCCTGGTTACCTTCCTCTCTTCAGGAAGGACTCCAATGTCCATATGCATGGGCTTGGTGTATATGTCAGCGAATAACTCCCCCTAGCCAGGGTCACATCTCTTGAATCCCCTCATCATTCCTTCATGTGCTTCTGTCTCTCACTTCTAAGCTCGGTTAGCTATCTCTTCTTCCTCTAGCGCTCCCCCTCCTCCTCTGACTGTACGGTACTTGATTGCATCTCTACTAACATCGACAGGGCCATTTCTTCTCACCCATCTGCCCATATATTTGTGTTTGGCGATTTTAACGCCCACCACACCAAGTGGCTTGAAAACTCAGCCACCGACCTTACTGGGATCCGCACCATGCACTTTTCAATAGCCCAAGCTCTAACGCTCTAAAAACCCTAACGGAAGGGACTCTTTACTCGACCTTTGTTTTACCTCCATCCAAGACTCCTGCACTACCAGGCAACTCTGCCCCCTCGGAAACTCTGACCACGCCGTAGTCTCCGTAAACATATCAATCCGCACTAACTCTACCCAAGAAAACCAGACCAGCAGAATATCATACTGCTACCAAAGAGCCGACTGGGACTCGTTCAGGGACTTCCTCTGCGACGTCCCCTGGAACAATGTCTTTGATCTTCCTGTCGAAGACTGTGCCTCCGAAGTCTCCTCTTGGGTTAAGGCTGGCATCGATGCTTTTATCCCTGCCAGAAAATTCCAACTAAAACCAAATTCGTCCCCCTGGTTCTCACCCGCTTGCTCGGCCGCTATTGCCCACCGGAACCATTTCTTCCGGCTCTATCGAAGCTGCTCGTCGAACCAAAACAGGCGCCTTTTCACCTCAGCACGGAACAAGTGTAAAAAAGTACTGAACGAAGCCAAGAGGGCGTTTGCTACCAGAATTAGGCAACGCATAGCATCCTCTAAGTTTGGCTCCAAAGATTACTGGCGTCTCTGCAAAAGCGTGCTCAGCAGGAACAAGACTTCAATACCCCGACTAATCAATGAATTTGAAGTTCTCACCTCCCCAGCCGACAAGGCTGAATGCTTTACCCGTAGATTCTCAACCAATTCGACACTGGACTCGTTAGGAATACCTACACCAGACTTCCCACCCAGAACTAAGGCTCAACTAAATAACGTCCACATTACACCCTCGCTGGTCGCCAAGATAATTGCGCAACTTGACCCACACAAAGCGAGCGGCGGTGACGGAATCCCAGTCATAGTACTGAAGAAATGTGCCCCAGAACTCTCCTCTGTCCTCTCTAAACTCTATAACCTCTGCCTATCTGCTTCCTGCTTTCCTGCCTGTTGGAAGTCCTCCTGCGTAGTACCTATATTTAAGAATTCTGGCGAACCCTCAGACCCCGCCAATTACCGTCCTATTAGTCTCCTTCCAATCTTTGGCAAAGTTTTCGAAGCCATTATCAACGCCGAGGTGATTCAGCATCTTATGGCCAACGGGCTTCTCTCTGACAAACAGTATGGGTTTCGCTTCACCAGGTCTACTGCTGATATGCTAACGACCATTACCGTGTACATATACCAGGCACTTGACAAGAATGGTGAAGCCCGAACCGTTGCCTTGGATATCTCCAAAGCATTCGACAGGGTCTGGCATGCTGGCCTCTTGTGCAAACTGCGGAGCTATGGGATAACTGGACATCTGTTTGACCTCATCCAGTCTTTCCTCTCTAACCGCACATTGAAGGTAGTATTAAATGGGCATGCCCCCCAAAACTACCAGACGAACGCGGGCGTCCCTCAAGGTTCTATCCTAGGTCCCACGCTCTTTCTGATCTACATTAATGATCTCCCCGACACCATTAGATCCCAAGTTGGCATGTATGCCGACGACACAACAATCTACTCCCGCATCGATGAGAAACCAGGTCTGGACGACAAAATGAACCTCGCTGCCGTACTTGAAAGGGACCTCCAATCCGTAGTGACCTGGGGTAGGGAATGGTTGGTAAATTTCAATGCCTCCAAAACAAAGCTGTTATCAACTAATCACCATAGACAATCGCATCTACCTCCCATTAGCATGGGACCGGCTAGCCTCCCAGAGAGTAAAATACTACGCCTCCTTGGCCTTACACTCTCGGCGGACCTCAAATGGAATGACTATATTGAATCCATTGCCAAATCTGCTGCTATGAAAGTGGGCTCCCTGTGCAGGACCCGGAAATTTTTCCCACCTGAATCTATTCTGCACAGATACAAATCTACCATCCGCCCGTGTATTGAATATTGCTGCCATATCTGGTCGGGTGCCCCTGCTGCTCTCCTTGGGTTTCTTGACAAAATACAAAGGAGGATCTGTAACGTGGTTGATACTGACTTGGCAGACCGGCTGCAGCCGCTCTCACACCGGCGTGATGTGGCTTCCCTGTGCCTCTTCTACAAGTACTTTCATGGCTTCTGCTCCGATGAGCTTAGATCACTGGTGCCGCCTAAGCACGAATTTACACGAGATACTAGATTAGCAACTAGGTCCCACCCTTTTACAGTTAAACAAATAAGATGTAACCGTAAATTCTACTCCAACAGCTTCTTTTCTCGCGCTTCCCGCCTGTGGAACTCCCTTCCACAACTCTGCTTTCCCGACAGTTACAATCTCCTGGTGTTTAAATGTAGGGTCAATAGACACCTCCTATCACACTAACTCCCAACTATTCTCACAACACTCTCATCTACCCAACCCTCATTCTCGGTATCCTTACCCGCCTATCACCCACTCTCTGTCATTTCCTATATTTAATCAGCCTTTCTCCACTCTACGTAGCCCCCTGCACAGTAGTGGCAGTGACATGCCTTGCTCGGGGTGAAACGCTTATAAAAAAAAAATTTTAAAAAAATTCAGTTTTATTAAAGTTTAACCCACAAAAGATAAAAAGTTACGGAGAACCATGATGACCCATATTTCGAAAGGACGCGAACAAAGTTGACATTACTCATTAAGACTTTTCAGGATCTATCATCGGTTAACTTAAATTTTAGTACCCGAATCACAAACAGTAATTTAAGAAATTAAAGGACTTTTTAATCCGACTGTATTTATTATCACTATAAACATTATGCCAGTGGATACACACATTTACACAGATAACCCTGTTTATTTACGAAAAGTAAAATTAATGTCTATCGGCCAAGATAACATAATATCTTATTAAAGAAAATGTATTAAATACTTGGGAAGTGTTATAACAGAAAACGGAAAGTGCGACACAGAGATCCGAAGGCGAATTGGCATGGCGAAGGAAGCATTCCAGAGGTTGAGTAAAATATTAAGAAACAGGACAATTTTGCTAGAAACAAAGAAGAGAGGACTGGATTACTGTGTGATTTCAGTTCTTCAATATGGCAGTGAATGCTGGACAATATCAAATGAAGCAACTGAATTGTGGTTTTACAGAAGGATATCATGGATCGGGCATGTGAGCAATGATGAGGTTTTGGAAAGGATGGAAACGAAAAAGAAATTAATACTGAGCATCAGGAAGAGACAGCTGAAGTTTCTGGGACACGCAATGAGGAAATAGGGCTTGGAGAACCTGATACTAACAGGCCAGATAGAGGGGGAAAGAGATAGGGGAAAGCAACGGATAACATATTTAAAGGATCTAATCAGGTGGATGATGGAACGAGGGTTGCATGGTATAACAGTAGAAGGCGTGTTAAGAGCCAGCAGGGATAGGGAGACGTGGAGAACCATGATCGCCTACGTCCTGAAAGGACAGAGCACATAGAAGAAGAAGATAATTAAATAATACGTTTTGGCGGGGATCGAACCTGTATTCAATTTTTGTTTGAAAAACTACCGTTTAACCAGGAATGTTTTGCCCTCATACTACGGAGATCATTACAAGACAAAGCTTATTGTAACGTTTATTATACATATATACCAACTTGAAAAGATACATGGCCCAATGGATAAAAGAGTTAGTTGAATCCAATGACTTGAACAACAGAGTTGTGAGTTCAAAATCTGGCTACAGCATAGGCGAACAAAAACTTAGAGAGCTGAGTTAAAAGAAAGTAATTGATACTTAATAATCTGGAAGAGCCATGGCTTGTGGAACTAGAACAATCTACTTCGATGCACGAAATAAAGGGTCCCGTTCGCAGGCCGGAGCGTACAACGGCCGAAACCTCGTGAATAGGCCAACAAAGATGAAGACAACTGTCCGAACTATGTAACAGTGAATGAATGTGCAGAACAACGTAAATAGTGTAAAGAATCTTTTGTTAAAAAAATTATGCAGTTAAGTAATTAGCCACGAGCCGTTTTTAAATACACCAAAGTGGAAGATGTTAAAAGCCAGTGCTTGTATATCTAAACTTATTTATAAATGGAACTTTGTCTGTGTGTGTGTGTGCCTGTGTATGTGTGTATCCGTTACCTATAGACTCCGAAACGGCTGAACCGATTTTCTTGAAAATTTACACAGTTGTACTATAAGCGTCTGCAAGTGTTCTTAGCTAGGTTTTGTGTCGAGGTATCCCCGATAAATATCGAAAATCGATAATCGAAAAAATCGGGTTATAGAAGGAGTGGTCTGATTTTAATCAAATTTGATATACTCATAGTCAAAGACATAAGAAACGATATTCAAAAGTTTCAAGGTAATATGTTTGTATGTGTGTCTGTTTATCTGTCTGTCCTTTATACAAATCCACAATTTTTATCCAATTCTCACCAAACTTCACTCAAATATTCTTTAGGCTGAGTCTGAGCTCCAGGACCAAGGAGTAGTTTTCAAGCTTTCATTACACCCGAGCAACGCCGGGCTATACTGCTAGTTGATGATAAGATTTCGATGATAAAGATTAAGACGATAGAAAAGCTTACCTATATATTGTGGTTTTTGGGAGTCTCGCAAGTTGAAGACTTTAAGGAGGTAACCGTTCGGATCGATATCATCCAAGTGAGGATTTTTATGCCTTTTGTGTACATAAACCAGAAAGTTGCGGTCAACATAACTGACCATTTCCTTCCAGTTGATAACATCCATACCATAGAGACGGGACATCAAATTACTTACGATACCAGGAGGATTTATCGGTCTGATCACCTGACAAGAAGCCGGAATCTCGCTCATCCTTTAAAAAGAAAAGAAAATTCGTATTCGAATGAAATTTGATTTTTTGTTTTTGGAAAAAACTTCAACGGTGTATTTTTTAAATTGAATCTTCTCGCGAATATGTTTTCATAACAAAAGCAACAAACTCTTAGGATGTTCAAAATGTCTCCTGAATGTTGAAATAAAATAAAAACTTATGCATTTTTTTTTAGTTTGAGTTTTATTTAATGGCATATCAACCTCTGAGGGTTATTTAATGGTATATCAACCTCTGGGGATTATTTAATGGCATATCAGCCTCTGGGGGTTATTTAATGGCATATCAGCCTCTGGGGTTATTTAATGGCATATCAGCCTCTGGGGGTTATTTAATGGCATATCAACCTCTGGGGATTATTTAATGGCATATCAATCTCTGGGGGTTATTTAATGGCAATTAAACCTCTGCGGGTTATTTAATGGCAAAAAGTGTTATAATGTTCAGTTGTAGTGAGACGGTTGATTTAGTTAGATTTTGATGATTTTTATTTTATTTTAGAAACTGAAGAGGCTTACTAATTTTGTATTCAAAAATGTATTCATAATTATTTTCCTTCAAAATGGCAACAATATATTTTCCTTCAAAAATCTATTATGGTAATAATTTTTTTCTTCAGAACTGTGTTTATTCATATTTTCATAGTGTTTTGACCTAAATTTGGGGGTTAATATCTATTGAACGTGTGAAGAGGCTCATCCCTTGTTCCCTGTTTAGGATGTGGTTCCCGGCTTTCTTTTTATATTTTTTCCAATCCTCTTTCACTTTTTTTTCTCATTTAGAGTAGATAGACTAAACTGTCGCCCGGTTCACACTTCACCCACGTCTTTTGAACAGGTGAAGAGGCTCATGTTTCCTGTTTAGGATGTAGTTCCCGGCTTTCTTTCTTTTTTTTTTCTCCAATCTTCTTTCACTTTTTTTTCTCTCTTTTTTTCTCAATTGGAGTAGATAGACTAAACTATCGCCCGGTTCACACTCCACCCACGTCTATTGAACGGGTGAAGAGGCTCATCCCTTTTTCCCTGTTTAGCATATGGTTTCCGGCTTTCTCTTTTCCAATTATTTTACTCTTAAGTAGCCCCATGCGCATCAGTGGCGTTACCGCCTTGCTTGGGGTGATATGATTTTAAAAAAATGATTTGCCCATAGCTAGGACGCTAATAGGTGCTACCAGCCAGGGTCAGGGTGAATCGGGGAACAACAGCAATTAAGAGGTGGTTCCATGCTCCTCACAACCTCCCAATCATAGGCCTTGCTGCCGGATGCAGTTTACGGTCATACCCAGAACCAGCTTTTTTTTTTAACTTTCATATGACAATAAAAAATCTACATTATTTACTTTGTTCAGACTGTTGTTCTTATCTTTAATGTCATATTCCCGACGTTTTCGACTATTGTACGTTTCAGGTGATTCAATTTTCGAACCGAAACTTTTATTTCGATCACTGGGGTATATTATTCTAATTACATGAGTCATGCCGCTTCTGGATATCTTAGTTAATTTCCTTTAACTCAACTTTTTAAGTTATATGTTCACTACTGCTGTAACCATAGATTGAACTCACAACTCTTTGGTTCAAGTCACTGGATTTAACCAACGTTTAGAACTTTAACCATATGAGTTCAATACCTGGCTACAGTGAATGAACAATAAAGACAAGTTACGAGGGGATATCACTATGTGAAGTTAAGATACGAGAGGATATCGCTAGGTAACACTATGGTACCTGGGGCTAGGTGAAGCTAATATACAAAAGAATAACACTATGTGAATCCAAGTTACGAGGGGATATCACTATGTGAAGTTAAGATACGAGAGGATATCGTTAGGTAAAACTATGGTACCTGGGGCTAGGTGAAGCTAATATACAAAAGGATAACACTATGTGAATCCAAGTTACGAGGGGATATCACTATGTAAAGTTAAGATACGAGAGGATATCGCTAGGTAAAACTATGGTACCTGGGGCTAGGTGAAGCTAATATACAAAAGGATAACACTATGTGAATCCAAGTTACGAGGGGATATCACTATGTGAAGTTAAGATACGAGAGGATATCGCTAGGTAACACTATGGTACCTGGGGCTAGGTGAAGCTAATATACAAAAGGATAACACTATGTGAATCCAAGTTACGAGGGGATATCACTTTGTGAAGTTAAGATACGAGAGGATATCGCTAGGTAAAACTATGGTACCTGGGGCTAGGTGAAGCTAATATAAAAAAGGATAACACTATGTGAATCCAAGTTACGGGGGGATAACTGTAGTTGAAGCCAAGGTACGTGGAATTATCGCTATGTAAAGTCAAGATCTGAGAGAATATCGCTATTTGAAGCGAATTTTTTTTTATAATCGTTTCACACCGAGCAAGGCATTCCACTGCCACTATTGCGCAGGGGGTTACTTAGGGGGGAAAAGTGATGAGGAAGAATGGTTAGATATAGGAAATGGCAGAAGTGGGGTGATAGACGTGTAAGGATACCAAGAATGAGGGTTGGGTAGATGGTGAGAGTGTTGGGAGAATAGATGCAAGTTAGTGTGATAGGAGATGCCTTACATTTAAACTCCTGGAGATTGTAGCTGTCGGGGAAGCAGACATGTGGAAGGGAATTCCACAGGCGGGAAGCGCGAGAAAAGAAGCTGTGGAGTATAAATTACTGTTACATCTTATCTGTTTCACTGTAAAAGTGTGGGACCTAGTTGAATGTACGAGGGGACTACGAGAAGCAAAGATCTGAAGGGATATTGGTAGCTGAAGCTAAGGTACGGTAGAATATCGCTAGATGAAGTCAAAATACGATATCACTTATTGTGAAGCCAAGACAGAAAAGCATATTGCTAAGTGAAACCACAATACGAGCCGATATCAGGTGAATAATGTACGAAGGGGTATCGCTAGGTGAAGCTGAGGTACGAGCGTATGTCACTAAGTGAAGCTAATTTAAGAGAAGAAATCGCTAAGTAAAGCCAAGATACGAGAAAATATCGCCAAATGAATCCTAAGTACGACAGAATATGGCTCAGTGAAGTATGAGTGGATATCGCATGGTGAAGACAAGTTACGAGGG
This sequence comes from Ascarosepion bandense, assembly GCA_037127315.1. Taxonomy (NCBI): domain Eukaryota; kingdom Metazoa; phylum Mollusca; class Cephalopoda; order Sepiida; family Sepiidae; genus Ascarosepion; species Ascarosepion bandense. Next base: position 2,276,036 of record JBBBDQ010000708.1, read on the forward strand.
ATATCGCTAGCAGAAGCCAAGGTACGAGATAATATCGGGAGTTGAAGTGCCTTTTGATTTTTTTGATTTTGGAAAAAATACTTTCTCTTGTACAGTTTGTCACTATCATGCACATGAACACTCAGTACAATTTCAACATTCGGGAATAGAGATTACAAATTGTCTAAATTTATTTTTTGGTCCTGGGTATGACAAGGCAAGGCCTTTGATTGGGAGGTTATGAAGAGCATGGAACCACCTCTTAATTGCTGTTGTTCCCAGGTCCACCCGCACCCGGGGTGGGAATACCTGTTAGTATCCCAACTATTCTTACAAGACCCAAGATTGTAGCCTCCTTGATTATTATGTTTGGGTGCAATTGAGAGGGAGATCAACCAAACTTTTTGTAGCACCAAAAATGAACTGAAGGCAAGGATTATGGAAGCATTCACCAACTTAAACGAGGTGACCGTCCAGAAAAGACGCAAGAGATTCCGAAGTCGCCTGGAGGCCGTGACTGAAGGAAATGGCAATTTTACTGAATAAATTTACCCTTTAATATTTCGAAATATTTTTATGTCGCTTTGGTAAACACAACAATTAAAATGAGATGTCAGTGTTATGTTCATTTTTGTGTAATTTAGACGACAATTTATCCATCGCAGACTGAATATCTGCTCAAACTATTTGAAGCATTATTTATCAATGTCCAAGCTAGAACTTTACACCTTAACAACAACATCGATGAACGGTATCTAAATTTATTTATAAACGGAACTTTGTCTCTGTGTGTGTGTCTGTGTGTGTTTGTCACCGTTACGTCTAGACTCCGAAATGGCTGAACCGATTTTCTTAAAAATTTACACTATAAGCGTCTGCGAGTGTTCTTATCTAGGCTTTGTGTCGAAGTACCCCCGATCAATATCGAAAATCGATAATCGAAAAAATCGGGTTATAGAAGGAGTGGTCCGATTTTAATCAAATTTGATACACTCATAGACAAAGACATAAGAAACGATATTCAGAAGTTTTAAGATTACAGTTCTTACAATGGTGCAGAAAATCGATAATATATATATATATATATATATAAGGCAAGATGTTTGTGTGTGTGTCTGTTTATCTGCCTGTATGTCTGTATTTTTTTCAGCCCTTTTATTTTAGCTTTTGCTTCGGGTTTGGCTCTAAGTAGGTATAATTGTAGTTCTTAGTCTCAGCCATGATACCATTTACTCAGAGGACATATTTAGCCTTGAAAATTCAGTTTACGACGAAAAAAACTTATTTGATATCGATACCAGGAAATCACAACCTTTCATTATTTTTCTTTCAGTCTACGGTTTCGCTTTAACTGGAAACAACTATTGCTTTTTAGTCTTTCGTGCCAACGTCCAAAGAGTCTGAGCTCCAGAACCATGGATTAGTTTTAAAGCTTTCATTACACCCGAGCAACGCCGGGCTATACTGCTAGTGCAAAAATAAAAGAGGGAGTTTGGTAGAGGTGTCACATCGTATACTTAATCATTGTGAATATGGCAACAAAATGAGTTCAAAAGTCCGAACAATGTAAATAATTAGTTACTTCCTCTTAGAAATATAGACAACCTACTTAGTATTGTTAAATTGTCATTTATGTACAGATGGTCCTAACCATACAAAAACACACACTCATATGTTTTCAGTCTGAACAAAAATGAATTTAAAAAGAATTCTGATGGGTCACATTTTAGGATGTGTATCAAGCATTCATCTAGCGGCCGAAATATTGTGAATAGGACAACACAGATTAGGACAACAATACGAACAATGTAAATAGTGTAAATAATTAAGTACCTCATCTCATGAATATAGACGACCTACTGACTATTGTTATTTATGGACAGATGGTCTTAACTATATAAAAACATACACTTGCCTGTTTTAGGCCTGACCAAGAATGAATTCTGATGTTGGGATTAAAGTTGTATTAACTAGATGCAAACGTCTCCTCTATTCTAACAGTTTCTTTTCTTGCATTTCTCGCCTGTGAAACTCTCTTCAGATTTCACCTGTCCTTGTTACCTATAATCTTTAAGAAAATTTAATACAACATCAATCGCCATCTTCTGTGTTTTTCGTCCTTTTCCTTAATTCTATCCCCTAAAGTTTTCTCATTCTCTTTCGCTCTCCTTGCGTCTTAGTAGCATTATCGTATTGTTTGGGGCGAAATGATTAGAAAAAAATCAATTTTTTAAATTCTCGTTTGAAATTGATTTTTTCTAAATGGAGACGAAAATAAAGGTAGACATTTAATCCGTTGTAATATGTTTATTCACTTCTGGACTCTGACAAATTAAGCATGGCCATGAGAGTATGTGGCTTTAAGGACTTTCTTACAAAGTCCTAACATCTCGTAAAGATGTGAGAGAGTCTATCTTCCACGTCGCATTGGTTAAAACTTAAGTTTAGGTAAGTTCACTTCCTATTTTGTGTCCTCGCAGCCAAAGACATACTGTGACAACCGATTCCGTGACTTCTAGGTCAGCCTTGTGACGTTCCAATCTTTTCACCCTTTTCTTTTTTTTTCTTTTTTTTTTCAATTGGAGTAGATAGACTAAACTATCGCCCTGTCCACACTCCACCCACATCTATTAAACAGGTGATGAGACTCATCACTTGTTCCCTGTTTAGGATGTGGTTTCCGGCTTTCTCTTTTCCAATCTTTTCACTCTTTTCTTTTTTCTTTTTTTTTTTCAATTGGAGTAGATAGACTAAACTATCGCCCTGTCTACACTCCACCCACGTTTATTAAACAGGTGAAGAGACTCATCACTTGTTCCCTGTTTAGGATGTGGTTTCCGGCTTTCTCTTTTCCAATCTTTTCACTCTTTTCTTATCTTTTTTTTCAATTGGAGTAGATAGACTAAATTATCACCCGGTTCACACTCCACCCACGTTTATTGAACAGATGAAGAAGCTCATCTCATCCCTTGTTCCCTGTTTAGGATGTGGTTTCCGGTTTTCTCTTTTCCAATCTTTTCACTCTTACGTAGCCCCCTGCGCATCAGTGGCGTTACCGCCTTGCTCGGGGTGATATAATTAAAAAAAAAATCTAAGTTTTTTAAAGTTGTGGTGCGATATCGAGTACAAAGCTTATTTAGTATTTATTAGAGTGAGCCCAGTACATACTGCGGTGACCACAAATCAACTCCTCTTAGGGTTAAGATTCTTGATTGAAACTAAATTCTCTTACTTGCGTGTACTTGTAGCGGCATTCACCCTTGGAGGATTGAACCCGTTTCATCCCTAGAAGTTTCATGGGAATTTGGACTTCACAAGCAGTCACAAGTATGTAGCACGGAGATTTTATTCCGCACTAAGCTGCCAATTTACTGTAGTGAACTGGTTGCCAATCAAGACCATAGAACCCATTTTGGGCCTTTCACAAGAGTATTAGCATGTAGTTTTGTTCTGAACTCTACTGGAATCCAAACATGACTCTTCGATTTTTTAATCGTGCTGCTGTCCATTACTCCACTGTGCCTCCTAGTATACTCATATAATAAGAAAGAAAGAAAGAAGGGATGGTTTCATGCCTTTCCCAAGGGTATTAGCATGTAAGTGAATGTAATGAACTCTACTGGAATTCAAATTTAGCTCTCTGATTTCTCAATCAAAGCTGCTATCCATTACTCTACTGTGCCTCCTAATAAGCACAGATAATAAGAAGAAAGAAACAAGTGATGGTTTCATGCCTTTGTCAAGGGTTTCAGCATGTAAGTGAATGTAATGAACTCTACTGGAATTCAAACTTGGCTCTCTGATTCCTCAATCCAAGCTGCTATCCATTACTCCACTGTACCTCCCAATAAGCATACATAATAATAAAGAGATGGATTCATGCTTTTCCCAAGGGTATTGGTATCTATTGATGATGATGATGATGATCATCATCATCATCATCATCATCATCATCATCATCATCATTTATCCATCACACCCAGGTGTTGCATAGGGCAGCAACTTTTGTTGCTCTTTCTGTAATAAACTGTTTTTTACGGGGCAGGGTTGTTAGCTCTGCACCTAACCCCCAAACCTGGAGGACCGGTGGAACATTCTTGGTCCTTACGTTTACAGCACCTGGTATTCCCAAATTGTCACCCAAATGAGTACTGACCAGGTTCGATGTTGCTTAACTTCGGTGATCAGACGGGAACCGGTGTATTCAACACGATATAGCCGTAGACAGCATCTAATGAACTCTACTGAAATTCGAACTCGGCTATCCGATTTGTCTCTCCGAGCCACTGTCCATCACTCCACTGTACCTAATGATCTCTAGTATTTTCTGGCATGAGTCACTGACAGATGTTTGTTTCATGCAGAACCCATTATCTTGGCTTCTAAATAAAGCTTGATGATACAGATACAATGTCGGCAACATAATTTTACGCAAGGTAGCATTGACTTCTCATACGCAAGTACATGTGTCTGTAGATAAATAGAGATGTCACAGTTGAAACCCAACTATAAATGTCAACCGAAAAAAGGATGTCGTCGCCATAAAAATCCGAGTAATATTTGGGTTAGTTTCTCATCGCACAAGTCTGGAAATTTTGGCCCAAAATCTTCGACAAACCGGTAACGTTTTGTTAGTCTGATCTCGTTATATTTCGGCAAAATATGAAAACATTTTATTCACGATTGTTGAATATTTTTATCAAAAATATTTTTCTTTTACAATATTTGTTTCTGTTTAGTGAAGAGGGTCTTCTTTTTTTTATTTATTTTTTCTTTTATTTATTTTTTCTACTTCATCTTTTCTTTTCCCGGTTGATCGAGGTAACCAAAACTTATCACTAGTTTTGACCTATAATATAAAAAAGCCACCTTAACCCATTCATATGAGGTACCTGCTGTAGCCCAGTAGTTAGCAATTTCATCTTGCAGCCTCATTTCAATCCTCACAGGGAACCCTATTGCTATAAACTTGTTATTTAAAAGGCATACAAGTTTCTCTACCTTTTCCACCTACCCACCACCTTGTTTGCTTTCTACCTCTCTCCGCACGCGCCCACACACCCACACCAACGGTGTTCCCTAGCATCTTTGTTCATCTCCAATGAATAATCACGCTCCATTGCACATATACAGACACTCATTCGCCATATATAGGCATTACTCTCCATAAAACGTTCTTATAAGGTTAACAGCAACACCTGCTTCTGTTAACTTCTCAGCAGCCATTGTTCACAAGTCAACTTTTCAATAAAATATAACATCAGCCTTTATTGATTTCAAGTAAAATGTGATTTATATATATATATATATATCTCCTGACTTACACAAATCCAAACTTTTTCATTTCTGTTTATTAATTATTAATACCGAATCGCATTATTAATTATTAGTAGAGAATCGCATTTTTTAAAATCATTATTTTATTCAATTGTGTTGATCCTTTCTCCATTTATTACGGGTGGTGGGGGAATTCATTCAGCAATTTATTATCGCCTAGATCAGGAGTTAGCGGTTATTTTTGCGTCAACAATTGTTGTTGAGCCATTTTCTTTAGCCTGTCTGTATTTTCTCCTTATGTTTTTCTGTAGTTTGCTGTATTACGTCCAATGTCTTGATATCGTTTTCTGACTCCTTTGTATCATGTCAAGAATCTCTTCAGTGATCTACTCATTATCTCCACCTACGTTCCTTTTCCATGCAAAGGAGACAGAAAACGAGACTAAGACACGGAACGTAATATAGTTGGTTGTTTTGTTTTTATGGCATATCAACCTCGGCGGGTCATTTATTACCAACTAAATTTTATTTATTTATTGTTGGTAATACCTTTTTCTTTCAACAATTTATTGTTGTTTTTTTTTTATATATAAATTTTGTGTCTAGTAATACATTTTTCTTTTCGAGTACCGAGATTCATTGGGATTTGTTTTTAAGGGCAGGGTCCTCAAGTCCTACCCTGTTATTTAACCCATAACTGGAGGGAAGGGACGGTTTAATACCTTTTCTAAGGGTACCAGTGTTTAAGTGAATGCAGGGTAGTCAACTGGAATTCGAACTCGGCTCACCGATTTCTCTTTCCGAGTCGATATCCACTGCACCACAACGCACTTCCGTCACTATACGCTTACAGCACCTGGTATTCCCAAGCGGTCACCCATTTAAGTACTGACCAGGCTCAATGTTGCTTAACTTCGGTGATCGAGCGAGAACTGGTGTACTCAAGGTGATATGGCCGTAAGCCGGACATAATATAGAAAACTACACAAAGATATAAGGAGGAAATACAGACAGGCTAAAGAACTGTTGTCTGTCAACCATCACAGGCAACCTCTCCTGCCTCCCATAAGCATGGACCAAGCGAGTCTCCCTGAGAGCAACACACTACGCCTCCTCAGCCTTACCCTCTCCTCAGACCTCAACTGGAACCACTATGTTGAATCCCTAGCTAAATCTACTGCTAAGAAGGTTGGGTCACTATGTCGATCCAGGATGTTTTGTCCGCCTGAATCCATCCTGCATATATACAAGTCAACCATCCGTCCGTGCATGGGCTACTGCTGCCATTTATGGTCAGGCGCCCCTGCCGTTCTCCTCAGTGTTCTTGACAAGCTCCAAAGGAGAGTCTGTAATGTGATAGGTACTGATCTGGCGGCTCGACTGCAGCCACTTCCCCACCGTCGAAATGTGGCCTCCCTTTGTCTGTTCTATAAATACTTTCATGGCTTCTGCTCGGACGAACTTAAGTCACTGATGCCTCCTCAACAGGTGTTTACTCGTGCAACCAGACTGGCAACTGGGTCCCACCCATTCACAGTCAGGTTAGCCAAATGCAGACGGCAATTCTACTCCTGCAGCTTCTTCTTTCGCACTTCCTGCCTGTGGAACTCGCTCCCATATTCTTGCTTTCCTGGCGGCTACAACCTCCAGAAATTTAAATGCAAAGTCAATACTCATCTACTAACCACTGGACTCTAGCTCTCTCCCCACCCCCGTATAACCTTCCCTTTCTCTCCACCTATGTATCTGTCATCGCACCTGCATTCTCAGCTTTCTATTGCTCCTTTCTAACTAGTTTGTACTCCTCACTCTTTTCTAATTAATCTTTTTACAGTTATGTAGCCCCTCGCTCATCAGTGGCATTTCTGCCTTGCTCGGGGTGAAATGATTAAAAATAAATAAATAAACATAACATTTCGACCAAGTACCCTCTGGTCCTCATCAGGTTTCCATTGATTGGCTGATATGAATTAGAAAACTACACAAAGATATAAGGAGGAAATACAGACAGGCTAAAGAAGAATGTCTCCATAACAAATCCATAGAAATAAAGAGATTGTGCAAGAGAAATGAAGGAGCTACGCATAAAAAAAACCACAGTACAAAAGTCATGTTCAGCAACAGGGTGTATAAAATCGAGGAACTGAACGCACATATTAGAGAGAGAACAAATAATTCAGCAATGGGATGAATATATCGGAGATCTCTTTCACGACAAGAGATAGTAACCGGCAATAAACATACTTTCTTAGGATAAATAGTCGGAGACAGGGGAAAACAACGAGAGAAATATTCTATGGTTTTGAGCAAATGAAAATGATGTTGAACTGTCGTTAAGTTCAATAAGGAAGTTCCTTTCCTTTCTTGAACTTCTGTAAAATATGTTTTGTTAATGCATTTATTAATTGTTGTTTGCTTAAATTCTATCTTTTTTTTACCCGGACTCGCATAAGTCTGCCGAATATTGTTTAGAGGCAGTAACATCCATAAATATCTCCTGGTAAACCATAAATCTCTAGACACATCAGCAAACGACATCATCCCAAAGGAAAAAGAACGAAGGTGGAAAAATGAGTGGATCACTGAAGAGATTTTTGACATGATACAAAGGAGATAGAAATCAATGCCAAGACATGGCACGGAATACAGGAAACTACACAAAGACATAAGAAGGAAATGCAGACAAGCTAAAGAAAACTGGCTGAACAAAAATTGTGCAGAAATAGAAAGACTGGGCACAACAAATAGAGTAGATTTGCATAGAAAATAACTAACCGGACAAAAGAGATGCTCAACATCAAGATGGAAAGGACGGAACGCTCACACTAGAGAAAGAACAAATGCTTCAGCAATGAGACGGATATATCGGAGATCTCTTCGACGACAAGAGAGCGCAACCGGAAATACGCATAAATAAAGACGAACTAGAAATATTAAAAACCGAAGCGGGGAAAAAAGTAGCAGGGGCAGACGGTATTATAATAGAGATGATGGCAGCCTTAGAAGACTTTGTCGTAGACAGGATCACAGAAATAATTAACGAAATCTACAACAGCGGCAATATACCGGAGGACCTAAGTAGATCAATTTTCATATCACTTCCTAAGAAGCCAGGTGCAAAGGAATGTGAACTCCACCAAACAATCAGCTTAATGAGCCACATAACGAAACTCATCATCCGGATTCTGATGAATAAAGCGCGCAGCAGAATCGGTCAGAGATAGGACAAAAACAGCGTGGCTTCGTTAAAGATATCAGAACAAGGACTGCAATATTAATGCTCAGAATTCTGTCTGAAAGAGCAATATAAACGCAGAATGACCTCTGTCTGTGCTTTATAAACTACGCAAAGGCGTTTCATGAAGTACGCCACAAAGACTTAATAGAGATGCTTGACATTTTCGAAAAAGACTTTAGGATAATCAAGAATCCATACTGGCAGCAAACCGCTTGTGTATGGATTGGAAGTGAATTCAGCAGGTATAGAAAAATAGAAAGGGGTGTAAGACAAGGAAGTGTTTTCTCACCGGATCTATTCAACTTACACAACAAAACAATTCTCAGAGGAATAAAATCGTTGCCAGGATTCATCATTAGTGGTCATAATCTCAACAATGTAAGATACGCGGATAACACGGTGTTGATAGCAGAAGGAGTGAAGAATGCAGGACCTCGTATAGGAAGTAGCAAGAGAAAGCGAGAAGAAAGGACTAAACATAAATTACAAGAAAGCTGAATGCCTGGTCATCAGTAAAAAGAGGAGCCCAAAATGCCAACTACAGGCCGGGGATACTAAAATCAAAGAAGACACGGAAAGGAAACTACAAGACCTACAGAAAGTAGCGAAAGAAAGCGAGAAGAAAGGACTAAACATAAATTACAAGAAAGCTGAATGCCTGGTCATCAGTAAAAAGAGGAGCCCAAAATGCCAACTACAGGTCGGGGATACTAAAATCAAAGAAGACACGGAAAGGAAACTACAAGACCTACAGAAAGTAGCGAAAGAAAGCGAGAAGAAAGAACTAAACATAAACTGCAAGAAAACTGAATGCCTGGTCATCAGTAAAAAGAGGAGCCCAAAATGCCAACTACAGGTCGGGAATACTAAAATCAAAGAAGACACGGAAAGGAAACTACAAAACCTACAGAAAGTAGCGAAAGAAAGCGAGAAGAAAGAACTAAACATAAACTACAAGAAAACTGAATGCCTGGTCATCAGTAAAAAGAGGAGCCCAAAATGCCAACTACAGGCAGGGGATACTAAAATCAAACAAGACACGGAAAGGAAACTACAAGACCTACAGAAAATAGCAAAAGAAAGCGAGAAGAAAGGACTAAACATAAACTACAAGAAAACTGAATGCCTGGTCATCAGTAAAACGAGGAACCCAAAATGCCAACTACTGACCGGGGATACTAAAATCAAACAAGACACGAAAATGAAACTACAGGACCTACAGAAAGTAGTTAAAGAAAGTGAGAAGAAAGGATTAAACATAAACTACAAGAAAACTGAATGCCTGGTCATCAGTAAAAAGAGGAGCCCAAAATGCCAACTACAGGCAGGGGATACTAAAACCAAACAAGACACGGAAAGGAAACTACAAGACCTACAGAAAGTAGCGAAAAAAAGCGAGAAGAAAGGACTAAACATAAACTACAAGAAAACTGAATGCCTGGTCATCAGTAAAAAGAGGAGCCCAAAATGCCAACTACAGGCAGGGGATACTAAAACCAAACAAGACACGGAAAGGAAACTACAAGACCTACAGAAAGTAGCGAAAGAAAGCGAGAAGAAAGGACTAAACATAAACTACAAGAAAACTGAATGCCTGGTCATCAGTAAAAAGAGGAGCCCAAAATGCCAACTACAAGCAGGGGATACTAAAACCAAACAAGACACGGAAAGGAAACTACAAGACCTACAGAAAGTAGCGAAAGAAAGCGAGAAGAAAGGACTAAACATAAACTACAAGAAAACTGAATGCCTAGTCATCAGTAAAAAGAGGAGCCCAAAATGCCAACTACAGGCAGGGGATACTAAAACCAAACAAGACACGGAAAGGAAACTACAAGACCTACAGAAAGTAGCGAAAGAAAATGAGAAGAAAAGACTAAATATAATATTTAAGAAAACTGAATGTCTGTTCTTCAGCTTCAAGAAGACCCCAAAATTCGAACTACAGGTTGGAGAAATTCAAATACAGCAAGTAAAGAAATTCCGATATGTGGGAAGTGTTCTCATAGAAGATGCAAAATGCGACATGGAAATCAAGAAATGCATTGGCATAACAGGGATGCATTTCAAAAACTAAACAGAGTTCTGAGAGCTAAGAAAATCTCATCAGAAAGAAAAGAAAGCAGCGCGAGACATATTTGATAGCAGATGCATAGCGGAGTGTGGTTTGAGAGAGATACCAAAAGAAAAGATATTGAAAGCGACAAAGACAGGACCAAGTTGAAGCCCATAACTGTCTACGTACTATAGGGACACGGCACAAGAAGAAGAAGATTCCAACAAAGAAGGAACGATACTTTAAGTAGAATTCATTCAGATTATAATGTATATTTAAAAAAAAAGAAACGATTAATAGATTTATAACTTCTGTCAAAATATGCTGCAAAGTTCCATCTTTCTAACGTCTATAATAATTACGAGAACAATCTACTACAGTAAATAGAAAATATGTTTAGATTTAAATTCCAATCACCTGAAGAAGTTCGGGGCGTACAGCCGCGGAAACGTTGTGAATATAGCATCAAATGTGAGGACAGCAGTCCGAACAATGAAAATAATTTGAATAATAATTATGGCATTTAAATTTTAATACGTTTCAATACACTTCGAAATTAAAATTTCAGCAAAAAATAATCCGCTTACCCTAAGCTTCCCTGAAAAGCAATAAATAAAAGATACACGTCAATAGAAAGAAAAGAAAAATATTTATTTTCTGTTTTTTCAAGGTGTTCATTATTGCGCATCCATTGGATGTTTAGAAATATTTACTAAAAACATAAAAGTTTTATGTTCTATTTATGCCTTGGAATGTGAACAGCAATTACACATTGTCAGAGTCGAGTCGAAATTTCACCAAACATAGCTTTTGTCCCTCTTCTTTGATGAACAAAAAAAAAAATGATGCCGGCCTTGTAAGTAAATAGGCAATGGAGGGAGTTTATCTTTAATTGTTGATAGAAGTAAAACCTGTTTATGTTCTTTTTCATGAATAGAACCTTTTATTTAACTGTCAACGTGTTAATATTGGCGTGTAAACCTTTTCAAAACCCGGGAATACATCGTGTGCTGAAGCAGGCTGTTGCCTCAGAAACACTGCTTCGGATTTTGTGAAATTTGTGGCTGACGTTTGCCTTTTATATATTTACGAAGATTAGTCTACCACCAAAATCAAAAATGTGTGGCACCCAGTGAGAAACAATTTCGAAAATAGAATGGCACTTAAAATATTCAGTAAGTTTCTTTGATTTTCAATGATAAGAAAAAGAATAAGAATGTTATCTGTATGTTAATTATGGAGAATTTTATGAGTATCTTCTTTCTTTTCATGGTAGGAGGTCAAGCTATTTAGACTTTGGTTGCAGGGCAAAAATATGACTAACCTGATAACGAATTAACTCAGCAGTCATGATCTGAGACACTATTAACCATTGCTCCATGACAATGCATAATATTTTATTTATCTTAGCTTAGTCTGGAAAAAGGTCACAGTAGCATTGAGTTATATCTGATCAAACAATAACAATTTATAGAGTTCGGGTTGTTGGGATACAGAAGGCGCTTATCACCTTCGCTTGAGTTTGTTTGCGTTTCGATACAATCTGCGCAGATATTAATCGTTCGATAAGATCTGGAGAATGACTATATAAATGTTAAATGGAACTTTGTTTACCATGAAATGTTTCGTAGATCGATTGGTAAAGACACGTCTGAACTTAAGACGGCATCTCTCCGATGTGGGAGTAAGCAGGTTCGATTCCTGACGGAAGATAGATAGTTTCCAAACGACTTCTCTAACGATTAAGGCAAGTGGAAATCATAATAATTATATAATGTTTCACTATATATATAATAACTAAATAGACTCTGTAAGTATGCAGGCCGTAAATTTATACTAAAATAAACTTCCGAAAAAAACATTAACAAACAGAACCTAAATCCGTTACAATCCGGTGTACTAAGACGTCGGATAAATGGGGAGAAAAAAAGAAACCCGCGGAACAAGAACAAAACATTCAATACTCCGCAGTAAAGAAAAAACCCCAAACGGAACCAAACACAAGAAAAAGTGCTCAATACAAAGTACGAAAGAAAAGATACAATAGTAGAGAAAAACACACAGGTATATATATATACCTGTAAATTCAGATAAATCTTAGCGGGGAAATAGTCATTTTAAGACATGCATTTTTCAACCCCTTTTAAACAGAAAATGAGGAAAAATTCCAAGCCCAGAGGTTAGCTCTATTAAAGGAGGTGGTTGGGAGGTAATGGCTTTTATAGGGTTAAGCTAGAGGAATTTTAGTAGTAATTTCCTCTTTTATAGTGGTATATATTGTTACGACGATGCTTTTATATATAAAAATAATATTAATAATCTCTAAAATGTTGTAGTAAGGGACTCTATCGAGTACTACTTGTTATTCCAAAAAAGTTTTAATTCACGAAGTCGTCGTAAAAATAACGAAATTAGAAATAGAACGTTTGAAGGTACTAGATTGATCGAGAAAATTCCAGTAGATTCGAGAGAATTCGAATGGTTCTAGAAATATGCATATTAAGTGTTAGTCCCAATAAAAATAGTTTTTGGGCAGTGACTAGTTAGTTGTTAACAGGATGTGCTGACATTATCAGCTCCGGCTTTGATTCAAGGATTTATACCCAGCCGAAAGAATATGATAGAAAAGTCGTCGACCGACTAAAACATGAAAGAGTTGTTAACAGGATGTGCTGACATTATCAACTTCGGCTTTGATTCAAGGATTTATATCCAGCCGAAAGAATCTCTAAGAAGCTGCCGACCAACTAAAACCTGAAAGAGAACCTCATGGAACTATATGGGTAAATACATATTTTTGACTCTTTCATTGACCAAACTAATAATTATTCTTTATATTCTCATTTAAGAATTTCTAAAAAGTATAGCACTTAACTTCTTCGCCAACTTAACTGGGTAAAGATATTTGACACCTTACCTTCCTCTTCTCTCCTCGTAACACTTGCCAGTAGTAAACTCTATGTTTATTGTTTTGAAAGCAACAAAAATTGTATATTTGTAAATATTTTATTTGGTGTCTTTTGTAAATTAAATGTTTATCTTTGATTTATCTCTGAGTTTTGGTCAATCATTTTTTTCTTTTGTTACACTTAACACGTATATATATATATATATATATATATATATATAAACTTATTTATAAATGGAACTTTCTGTGTGTGTGTGTGTGTGTGTGTGTGTGTGTGTGTGTGTGTCCGTTACCTATAGACTCCGAAATGGATGAACCGATTTTCTGGAAAATTTACACAGTTGTACTATAAGCGTCTGCGAGTATTCTTAGCTAGGTTTTGTGTCGAGGTACCCCTGATAAATATCGAAAATAGATAATCGAAAACAATCGGGTTATAGAAGGATTGATCCGATTTTAATCAAATTTGATACACTCATAGACAAAGACATAAGAAACGATATTCAGAAGTTTCAAGGTTGCAGTTCTATCATTGGATGACTTATTTGAATTTTGCTAGTTTCGATACATATTGAATATTAATTGTATCGATAAAAATCTGGGACTACTCTTGGAGAATCTATTTATTAATAACTTTGGTCTCTTATGGATAGATTTTTCTCGCTGTATTGTGTATATCGCCTTTCCTATTCCGTTTATAATTGTTCCAGGTTTCCAATGTGCCAGGAAAACAAAGAAGAGAATACTGGATTGCTATGTTATTTCAGTTCTTCAATATGGCAGTGAATGCTGGACAATATCATTAAAGATGAAGGAAAAACTTGAAGCAACTGAAATGTGGTTCTACAGAAGGATGTTGTGGATATCGTGGACCGAGCATGTGAGCAATGATGAGGTTTTTGAAAAGATGGCAACGAAAAGGAAATTAATATTGAACTTTAGGAAGAGACAAATGAAGTTCCTGGGACATGCAATGAGGAAAGAAGACTTGAAGGCTTGGAGAACCTAATACTGACAGGCCAGGTAGAGGAGAAAAAAGAGACAGCGGAAAGCAGTGGATAACATATTTGAAGGGCCTGAGCAGGTGGATGACAGAACGGGGGTTGCGTGGTGTAACAGGAGAAAGCGTGCTAAAAGCCACCAGGGATAGTGGAGACGTGGAAAGCTATGATCCTGAAAAGACAGGGCACATAGAAGAAGAAGAGTGGTGTGGGGTAATAGATGTAAAAAAAATATATTTTTCACTAAATTTTGCAAAATAATAATTTAAAAAATAATTTGATTCCTCTGTGAATAAATCTTTCATTAAAATCCGACAATTATTTAATTTTTAGAAAATTTTCTGAATTAATTAAAAAAAACTGAGTTACCTAATATTACATTATCCATTGTAAACGATTTGGTTGTCCGCTGACAAAAAACAAAACTATATTTTTTACCAAAATTTCAACTGTGTTAAGAAATATGAATCTTTAAAAATATTTTTAAAATACTTTGATGTTTCTTTTTAATAATAACATGAACGTTTTGACGGAAAAACTTTGTTTTTATTCAGTTTTGGACCTTTTCTTTCCATACTATGCTGTTTTTTCAGCGAATTAGTGGTCATACCTTATTTAAATCATCAAATTTATTTGTTCAATCAGGACCCGCAGCAACAAAAATGCCTTAATCGTAGAATAAAAATTGCAATAAAAATAAGACATTATTTAATTTGCATGCTTTAATGAATAAACTATATTATGGACACGGTTGTCTTAAAAGAAAACAATTTTTATTGAATAATGAATTGTTACAAACATGTCACATTTTTTTTAAAAAGAGTAATTTATAAATTTATAATAAAACTTTTAAAATTCTTTTTTAACTTCTAGTGGTAAAGTAATGTTGTCATGATATTAAAATTGTATTTACTAATTATAAAGTTCAACGACACCCAATAAATTTTATTTTATGTGCTCATTTTTAAATGTGTCAATAAATGAGGTAACTAGAACAAATAGAAAAAGAGTTGATAATTTTC
This sequence comes from Ascarosepion bandense, assembly GCA_037127315.1. Classification (NCBI taxonomy): domain Eukaryota; kingdom Metazoa; phylum Mollusca; class Cephalopoda; order Sepiida; family Sepiidae; genus Ascarosepion; species Ascarosepion bandense. Next base: position 2,291,517 of record JBBBDQ010000708.1, read on the forward strand.
TAACATTTTCTCAACAAGCGTTTCCGTAAGGAAGTCTATAAAGCTAAATTAATTAAAATTCAATATAATATTAGATTTCTTAATATATATTCTTCATTTGTTAAGAGTAGTGCGTAGTTAAATTTGAAACAAACATTGCTTACTTTTTTAGAAGAAACACGTCGCAGAAAATAATGGAGCCTTTCCGAACCACGGTGACAAGTGTTAATTAAAGGTGTTGACAGCTGAAGTCAGGTGAAGTCATTGGATGGCTGAACAGAAGTGTCACAATTTAAGTGACTTATCTAAATATCCAGTAATTTTTACAAATTTATAAATATTTTAAGCAGTCTAATATTTTAGTGAATTTTAGATACTTTAGCTTTATATCCTTACATTTGAAGATGCTACCTAGAAAAATAATAATAAAATTTGAAGTATATAAAAATAAAATAAATTTAAAATGCCATGACAAAGATAATATAAAAAATGACATAACATAAATTTCCATAAATATGAAATGTAACTATAATTTTTAAGTACATTTCTTATGATAAATATTACTAATTTTTATATGATCTCGGTTATGAAATTTTAAACAACTGTTAAAACACGTCTTTTTTATTGATAATGTTATATATGAACATCTGTATATAAAACAGGCATGTATATACACATTCATAAACAATGTGAAATTCTTTTTTAAATACTGGTCGTTTACAGAATGTAATAAGCTTTTAGATTTATGATTTGTAAGAACAGTTTTATTTAATAACACCACTTTCTAAAATTTACAAGATTGAAATGGAATTTTAAATGGTTTAACAATTTTATAATTGTTGTAATTAAAATTGTAAAAAAAACTAAAAATAAAAAACAGAACAAAGCAATTTTTGTAAAAGTTCATTTTTCATCGGAAATATTTTTGTTCAGACAATATTATCCTTAACAAACATTATTCCTAAAAGCATTTAAAAGCTTTTCTAATTCAATAATGTCTTAGTTTTATTGGGTTTTGTATTTTGCAACCCAGAATTGATTTTTGATATCAGATCGTTCAAAATTACAAAAAAAAAAAAAAAGAAAAACCAAACAGGAATTGATTAAATTTTTCAAACACTTTTTCGTATAGCAAATTAATCCTGTTTAGAATTATTGTGCATTTGATTTTAGTATATGTTGATGTTTGTGTTGTTGTTGTTTTTTTAATACTGGTGTCGTGTATGTTTTGTAAGACTAATTTTATTTCTTTATTTTTATTAATATTGTTGACTTATGTTTGTTTTATGCGTTTTAGTTCATTCAAAATATTCTTTAGGAGAAGGAATTTTGATGTGCTTTATTTAAGAAGTTCAGTGTTACATACATTTTTTATCTTTCGGGGAGTTGTTACTGGTGGGCTTTTTTTTTTATACAGATGAGTGATAAGTTCATTAGTTGTTAGCTCAATAAACGGGATTTTGTTATTGTCTATGAGTTCATGGGTAAATTTTAGCGATGAATTATTTTTAAAATTTGATTTCATTTTTACGATTTCGTCTCTTATCAAAACAAAGATTTCATCAACATACCTTGAATAATGTCCGGTTTATCGGTTTTTTAAACACTTTGTTTTCAACGTATGACATGTAAAAACTAGAGAAAGAAGAATGGTTTTCCCATACTGGCTCTGTTCATTTGAATGTAGATGTTATTTCTTAAGGGAATAGTGTCCTTAATATATCTTATTTATAAAAGCAATTAAAAGCTTTTCTAATTAAATAATGTTTTAGTTTTATTAAGTTTTGTATTTTGCAACCCAGAATTGATTTTTGGTAACAGATCGTTCGAAATTACAAAAAAAAAAAAAAAAATTGATGAATTAAATTCTTCAAACTCTTTTTCGTATAGCAAATTAGTCCTGTTTATAATTATTGTGCATTTGATTTTAGTATATGTTGATGTTTGCTTTATTTTTAATACTGGTGTCGTGTATTTTTTGTAAGAATAATTTTATTTGTTTATTAAGAATATAGATGGGAAAATTATTATTGACTGATATTTGTTTTATGCGTTTTAGTTCGCTCAAAAATATTCTTTGGAGGGTGGAAATTTTGGTGTACCCTATTTAAAAAGTTCATTATTATTGTTTCGGCGTGTAAGGATGCAAAAGGTGCTTATCTTCTTTTGGTTAAGATAAAGTCATGTGGTCACATGACAATTGCACGTTAATGCAATTTTCTTTCAAGCTAGAACGTTGACCCTGCTTTCTAACACGCGTCGACATCTATATGTTAAAAAGAGACTTACGTTCAGATGGTACATTACTGAATCTTACCAACTGCTAAATATTTGCGTCAATGATATTAGCTTTAAATACAACTAGCAGTATAGCTCGGCGTTGCTCGGGTGTAATGAAAGCTTTAAAACAAATCCATGGTCCTGGAGCTCAGACTCAGCTTAAAGAATATTTGTGTGAAGTTTGGTGAGAATCGTATATATATATATATATATATATATATATAATCGATTTTCTGCACTATTGTAAGAACTGCAACCTTGAAACTTCTGAATATCATTTCTTATGTCTTTGTCTATGTGTGCATCAAATTTGATTAAAATCGGACCACTTCTTCTATAACCCAACTTTTTCGATTATCGATTTTCGATATTTATCGGGGGTACTTCGACACAAAACCTAGCTAAGAGCACTCGCAGATGCTTATAGTACAACTGTGTAAATTTTCAAGAAAATCGGTTCAGCCGTTTCGGAGTTTGTAGGTAACGGTGACACACACACACACAGACAAAGTTCCATTTATAAATAAGTTTAGATCACTATATTTTATGAAAAGATTATTCGAAAAATTCTATTATTGATAATGCTGCCGTAGACCCGGTTAAAAAGCCCAGCAAGAAATAATACAACAACAACAACAACCAAAATAGGAAACAACGATATATATATATATATATTATACACAGCAAAATACAAATACTTGGAATTCTGTTAGTAGAACAATAAATACGGGTTAGGAAGTAATACTAGAATTTGGACTCGCAATGGTATTACGGTAGCAGTGTTGGCTATCACCTCAAGAACTTGTCCATCAGCATTCAATCCTTCATATACCAAAATACCTCAAACATACCAGGGACCTAAAAAACACCAAATGAGCATAAAAATTTTATTATAAACAATAAAAAAATATATATTTCAAAATATATCATGAAATGATTTGTGGGGAAGGGCATGACATAAATCCCCAAAACAATTTTTTTTAACTAAAGATACAAACAGAAATTATGATGTTAGTTGGACCCAACCAACCCACAAAACAAAGAGGCCGCTGTATTCTGCCCGTGGGGCAAAATCAAGAAGCACTCATTCTACAAGGAGTGGAAAGGAGAAAATAAAATGCACGGAGAAAATATAATCCGGACCCAGACGAGATAAAACGGGAAAAAAATAAAAACTGGGGAAATTAGGAATCTCGACTTGGATCATAATATCTGCTTTATGATA